>WEDG01005496.1:0-15933 GCA_017591395.1 Schistocephalus solidus
TGCGGTAATATTTCGTTCAGTTACGTATTGCTCTTTTTTTTACCAAAAACAGGGATAATTGGAATGACCATTTCGTTTCACTTGTCGACTACCAGAGAAAGTGACCGGTTCCTTACGATCATCAAAATGAACAGAAGTCAGAAAACGACGCCATGGGCGATAGGCGACGCTGATAGAAAGAAAAAAGTTGGAACCTCCAGGTTATCCACCCTCCACAGGGCGGTTGATGCTGAAAAAAATAAATGCGTGCTTGATACCGAATGAACAATTGTGCTATAGCAAAACAAGGGCAAATAAGCTAGTTTAATTATTGCACAAAATGCATGATAAGGTTCAAAGTGGACTGCGTGTAAAGGCAGGTGGTATGCCAATAGCACAAACGTCAGGAGAGCCACTGCAATCTGCAGTCAGGAAATATGATGATAGTGTAGGGCTAACCGAATGCCTTAAGGAACATGTATGTTCCGTTGTACCCTAGGCTCAGACTAGAGCCCTCACCAGGCGTCCGCCTAGCGGCGAGTGTATGCATACTCTCGGTAGCAATTTCCATATATATATAAATTTGAGTAGCCAAGAATGCATTGCATTAGATACAAAGGAACGCGCAATCATGTATAGTTGTTAGTATGTCTTATACCTCAGTTTCCTGTTAATTTTTGGATGCTCGCGCGAGGTGATACATAGAACAGACAACTAAACCGAAAAGCTTTTTAGCATAAAGAAAGGCGTAAGTTGAAAATTGTTTGCAGGCTTTTATGGAGAAAAGAAACGGTTCTCTCATGAGAGCGTATGAGTATTAAAAATGCTCCTCAACAGGCGAATTCATGGAATAGAAGGGGCTATTTTTCCATCATATCACTGCAGGTGCTATCATAATGCGATCCAAATATTTATAGGGGGCCACTGTCGAGGGATGTTATATACAGGGTAAAACCATTGTGAAGTCATAATCGTACCCTTAGGGTTGGACGAGGAAAAAGAATTATGGAGGTAGCAAACGTCGTAGTCAAGAGTTCCGGAGGTGCGACCATGGTACACACTCTTGCTGCTTGTTGAGACCATGACAAAGCGACTAAAGCAAAAGCAACCCGCCATGAGATCGTGCAGCAAGCGTGTAGGGTTGACACCAGGGGAGAAAGAGGTAAAAGTCTGCACAGACCATCGCCCGAGAGCACTGCGAATAGCATGGCTGACGAGGTTGTAGCAGTTTGCAGAGAGTCGAAAAAGAAGACCACGAAAACTGTGGGAATCAATGGGGTTGTCAATATTTCACAATGATGAGTCAAAATCAAAGGGAGCGACGGCTGCGAAAGCTCGTCTCTGCATGGTACAATATCACTGAATTAAGAAAGCCATTTTGCATTAAAGGGAACCATTTTAGATTCCAGGAGGACCCTCTTCGAGAGTCCAAAAGCTGAGTGTTTAGGGAAAGCAGCGGAAAATCATGACTATATCTTCCGAGATCAAATGCTCACATAATTTATATTTGAATACCGCTAGTGTAGACTGACTATCTAATTTCTAGTGGAGTGCACTCCATAGGAAGGCATATGTGGGGACAATAAACGAGAACGGTTATATGAAGAGCAAAAAGAGGCGGTTGAATAATGGAGGAATTAAGTGGGATAGAAGGTTGATCTACAGGAATGAGGACGTTAATTCGTTTGGAGCATTAGGGCTTAAATTAATACTAAACAGGATAAAGAGGCCAGCTTTGAGTTTTCCTAACCACGAAATTTAATGGTCGCTAACTGACATCTCGAGTATAAGAGATACTGCATCCACAAAGAGAAAAGAGTCTTCGCGTAAAAACTCTGAAATATCTTACTACGATCACAGGCGTTAATCTGACCAAGAGGGGAAAGCAATATTGTAGGATAGGAAGAACAAACGTGTGAAAACGTTTTAAATCTAAAAGGAAAAATTGTGATATAAATACACATACTTGTGCAGCCTTTTACAGAAGGTGGATCTGCATGCGATGATAATGCAGACTTGGTCGTGTAACTTGAGTCCAAAGTCTGGCCATTATGCTGGAGTGTTCTTTAAAGTGAGGTTATCTTGAAACAATATGGGTCCAGAATTTTTGGCGCGGGCCGAAGCATCAAACTCACACTTGGATTTAGAAAACTCCATCTGAGAATTTGAGCTATATTTCGACAAGGTAATCAGATCGGAGTTAATTTCTGTACTGCAAATATTGGCAGTCCTTAGAAAATTAATAAATGCATTTAAGCGTCATCAAGAAATGGAGGTTCGGGAATTCTGAGATCACTGAGATGGCGTCGGTAAGAATGAAGAGAAGAGGAACCAAGGACCGTGCCATGAAAGTCTCCAGCCTTGCTTGCATGAGACCCTCGGAGTAACTTTTACTCTACTAAGAACTTTTGACTGCAGTTTGACAGGTAGGAACCACTGAACCTGCAAAGAGAGGACGTCGATGCCGAGGGCTTCTGAGTTTTCCATTTCAGATACGTCTGTGTTGTACGTTTATCGAAGGCTTTTTAAGATCGAAATAAATCACAACCGCACTGGTTGCTGATCATTACGAAGGGAATTAAAACAGGTACGGCTAAATGATGATTTTCGCATTATCTTTCGGGTGCGTAAAATCTCGCTTAGTAAAGCCTTCAGCAGCATTAACTAGGCAAAATCCAGTATTTTCTTTACATTACTGAACATTTTTCACCGAAGTTTTGCGGAGAACGTGCGCTTGGTGAACGCCTCGACAGTTATAAATATCCGAGCAGAGATCACTTGACTTGAAAGGCTGGGCATAATAAAAGGTATGTCTTCCATGGAGTCAGGGCAGAATCTTAACGGAGAGGTAAACTCGAGGCAGCGGCGAGCGCTCGTGTAGGCTTTGCTTCACGTTCGTCAAATTGATTTTGGAATAACCACTGTTCCTGAAGAGTGCAAGCATGTAGGCAACTAAATTGCTTCTGAATTAACTCTAGGGAGAAAATCTTGGTAATCCTCTTGATCGAAGACAAAGATGATGCGTAACATAAGAAGAATAGCCAAACTACTGCAGCTCAGCATGGTGTCCTCGAAAAAGATCTTGTGACACCTGCCAGCTCTCTTTCTTTGATCCTGTGCTACAATAGAGAGACAGCGGTTTTGCATGTTACACCGTTTATTTCGATTTCGCTAAGGCTTTTGATCATTTTGACCATGATCTCCTACTGAAACTTGTCTCCTTTGGCTTAGGTAACTAGCTTCTTAACTTAATATCCTCCTTTTAGAATGCTCGCACGCAACTAGTTAAAATTTCCGATGTAATCTCCAACACCACACATGTGAGAAGTGGAGTTATTCAGGGTATTGTGCTTGGCCTGCTCCTATTTTGCCCTTTTTCAACGATGCTTCTGATTTTTTTCAGTATGCTAGGCCCTTTATGTATGCTGACGATTTAAAAGCTGCCTATCAATATAAACCGGTCGATCGGAACATCGTGCTTGAGCTCTTAAAAAGGGATCTTCAGGCTTGTGCTCAGTGGTGTTGCACATGGCGCCTTTCCCTTTACTGGCACAAGTGCTCCGTCATTGTTATTGGTGACAACCATCAGCCCCAGGTAAGCATAGATGGTCACGACCTCAATAGGCTCGGAGTTATATCATATAGTAGTGGTCTTTATCTCTCAGAGCACTGTGCCCTGATTGGCTCAAAAGCACGCCTATTTCCTGGTTTTATTCTCAGAAATTTTAAAACCGTTCATATTATAACCAACCCTCCTAAATTGTATGTCAGATCTAGTTTGGAATACTGCTCGTTTCTATTTAGTCTTCTGCACGCTAGTGAACGAAAGAAGATAGAATCAGTCCAGCACTTCTTTACAAAAAGAGTTTTCTATTCAGATCACCGAAATCTGTCCTACCAAAACGCTGTCAGCTTACTTACCATGACCCGTTGTTTAAACTTTTATGTACTTGTACCTTTAACCTCTTTACTACACTGACTCAGCTCGACCACTCTCGGCACACCAATCATCAAGATGTATTTTTCTTTCTTCTTCTGTCACGCACAGTTAGATACCGTCATTTTTTTCAGTAAACACTATAGCAATCTGGAATAAGCTACCCAGTAATATCAAAATTCAGCAATTTTATCATTTGCTTAAGAGAGCTGTCACTAGTTATTTTACATTCAGGACACCTTTCACGAATTTCGGGTGCTGACTAAGTGCAGTCTCTCTTCCGTTCTGATGGCGTTCGCTGACTCTAAATACTGTGCCAGACTTCATGCTGAGGGCAATATTACTGGCTCTGCAGTCCATAATTGGCTTACTCCTACGTCGACAGCGAGCGAACGCTCGCCGACACACCTGTTGCTGGTGCAGAATACCGCATCCATAACACTGAAGGGAGTATGATAACACCGGGTACCTGTGTCAAACCTTCCCCGTCCCGAACATTTATCACTCAATAAGCTGCAGTTTTTTTTCCTGAACACACTTGAAAATAAGATTAGGAGTTTTTTCACTGTCAGCTCGATCCTCTTCTGTATATCTCTTTTGATCTTGCCTGTGAACTGACAATAAATAAATAGGATCGGTCTGAGCACTGAACCTAGTGGGACTCCATTCTTGATGCCTTTGCACCCTGATCGCTCTCCACCTACTCAGACCACTTGGGAACGACCAACGGTAAAATGTTTGATCCACGTAAGACCTTTGGCTTCATATACCCAACATTCTCAACTTGTAAAAGGTCGGTGGTGCGGAACGCTATCGAAGGCCTCCTGGAAATCAATGTGGGCCACATGCACAGTGTCTTTTGCATCAAGTTCATTTTTCCAGCTTTGCATCGTATAAAGTAAGTTCGTAACACATGAACTTCCCCTAAGAAAGCCATATTGTGCATTGGATAAGAGGTTATGGGTTTCTTAATAAATCATTAATTCCTTTTTGACAACCTTCTCTATATGAAATCTTCATTTAAGCACTTCCCTTTTTATCTAGCTGTTACGTCATTCTCTGGTAATTACTGCTTCGCATCCATTATCCTGTCGCCCCGGCAAAAGGCGATTCTCGGATGTATTTACAACCCGCCTAATTCATCATCCGATGATGATGCAAAACTTTGTGAAATTTTTAAATTGATTTCGAAGTCCAATTTTAACATTAAAATAATCGCTGGGTACTTTAATTTTCCTGAAATTGACTGGATTTCAAAATCTTGTCCACCCAGATTTCAGCCTTTCCTCGATACCATTAATTTTTCTAATTGGTCCCAGCTTGTCCGTTCCCAGTACCTTCCCGGTGCTAACCAAATATAAATTCTAAATTCTAAATTCTAAATTCAACGAGAGACAAGCATATTTTAGACCTGATTTTTACAAACGACATTGCTCCCCTCTTCGTTGATTTTAATCAGGGTCTCTTCCAAAGTGAACATACACTAATTCACTGTTGCCTTTCGATTGTTTCATCGAAAAAGGTTAGTGCCGTTCGTACCTATCATGCTTTTGACCTCGCAGATATGAGCTTAATTAGTAACTTTTTGGACTCATTGGACTGGCAGAATTTCTCCTCCATGAACGACGCAGCAAGTCTTTGTGACTTCGTGTCAGTCGTTTCAAATAACATCCTGGAGCTTGTGCCAACCAAATAGTCAAGCCCTACGTCTCGTAATTCTCCGTTCCTCACTTTCTTTTGCCACGACTAAAGAAATTGAAGAAGCAGTTGAAAGATCAATATAATAATTCAGGTATAATTCAGTATATATAAAGGAGATAGGCAGAGCCTTTGAAAACCCTATTTACAGATAGACGCTAGCAAAACAATCAAATGTTACATTGCCATAGTCGTTTTAGTATATCAATCATTGCTGTCGACTAATTATATGTTCATCAAGTAAAAATGCATCAAGTCTTCTTTTAAACATTTCAACGCTTTCAGCCTAAACAACTGAGGCTGGCAGTTTGTTTTATTCGTCAATCACCCGTCAGGAAAAGAAGTTGGCCCGCACTTCAAGTTTGGCGTGATTTCTTTTCAGTTTGTATTGGTGACCTCGGAGACTTGCCATGTTTGCCACTTCAAAAAAAGTTGGCCATCTGAAGAGCACAATCAACTCCTCTGACCAGTTTGAAGACTAAGATCATATCCCCTCTGTATTGCCTATAAGAGAGAGGAACAATTTTAAGTCTCTCTAGGCGGCCCTCATAGGGTAGGCATTCCAATCCGCTGACAAGTTTCGTTGCCCTCCGTTGAACTTTCTCCAGCAGAGCGTAGTCATGTTTCATCCAAGGGCGCCACGCCTGAACGCAATATTCCAACACCGGCCGGATAAATGTTCCAAACACGCGCCCTAAAAAGCTCTCCGTCAAAATTAACGAAGGACCTCCTGATTGCGCCTAAGATACACATAGCTTTCTTTGCGATATTCGCACAGTGCGACGATGGTTTGAGAGTTGGTGTTATCCATATACCCAAGTCCTTTAGAATGTTTACCTCCTGGAGTTGGTAACCACTGATGGAGTTCTGGTATTCAAACCTAATCAGCCTTCTGGAACTAGACCGCAGTCGGATTATTTGGCATTTGTTAAGATTAAAGTTCAGCAGCCACTCATCACACCATGTTTGCAAGCGATCTTAAGTTTTGTTGTAATTTTTGCGCATCCTCCGGTTTTTTTCAATCGAGTTCCATAACTTCAAATCGTCAGCGAACATTACCTTCTCGCATGTCAGACAATCCAGGCAGTCATTTACGTATATCAGAAACAAAATGGGACCCAGAACGCTGCCCTGCGGAACTCCACTGTGAACGGTTTCCCAGTGAGACTTGGTGTCTCCGATACAAAACACGCTGGCGCCTGTCTGTGAGAAAGTCGGCCAACCATTTTGAGTAGGTTGCCAGTCACACCCATTTGACGGAGCTTAAAGATCAGACGTTTGTGTGGAACCCTGTCAAAGGCTTTGCTAAAGTCAATGTAGACCGCATCGACTGACAAACCCATTTCTAATGATTTTGTCCAACTTTCCATGGATGTGAGCAAGTTTGTGAGGCAGGATCGACCACTTCGAAATCCATGTTGATATGAACTAAGCAAGTTATTCTCTTCAAGATGCCTCATCAGTTCCGTTTCGATTATCTTCTCCATCATTTTGCAACAGATACTTGTGAGGCTGACTGGTCGGAAACTGTTTGGTGATGTCCTCTCTCCTCCTTTATAGATGGGGGTTATGTTGGCTATCTTCCACTCGGTAGGCAGAGCCCCCGCCTCCATCGAACTTTCAAATGTCTTGGAGAGCGGAGAGGCCAGCTGTTCTGTGAGTTCATTGAGAACTTTGCGGATATACCATCTGGGCCAGGTGATTTAGTGGGCTGTATACTAGTTTATTATCTGTTTATCTAAGGATCGCTGAGATTTTTGAATTAGCCTCTAAGATTCGTCTGTCACGTGACAGACAGAGGGAATCTTGCGCACTCATTGAGCCAAACTCTGCAAAATCTGTTGCTCAACTGTTCCACCGTCGATCCTTCTCTAAACGATGTTATGAAATTTCTCCATTACTAAATGAAGACAAGAACTTCGTTCTGGAAGACTCTGGCAGGGCAGAACTGTTTAGTGCGTTCTTTGCAAATCATCTTACGATGGAATCTGAACCGGTTCCGACGTTTCAGGCATCCTCATTGAATGTTATCAGCACTATTGATTTCTCCTTAGAAATAATTCGTAAGCAAATAATTCGCCTGAAAAACTCGCACTCTTCGGGAACTGACGGTATTCCAAACTCAGTTATTAAGAGAGTGCCGAGCTTTCCCCGATTGCTTAGCCATGTATTCTCAGTTTATCTTTTAAACGGATTCCTTCCTGACTCATGGAAGACATCTATTATTCTTCCTGTCGTCAAGTCGGGATCTCGTTCGGACGTAAATAATTATCGAGGCGTTCACAAAACCCGGGTTCTCGCGAAACATCTTGAAAAAATTATTTTTAATCAAATTCTCGACTTTTGCCTAGAAAATAAGCTTTTAAGCGACTCGCAATATGGTTTTCTACCTGGGAGATCATGCGAAGTGTGTCACTTAGCTTTTCTTAACCTCGTCACTTCCCAACGTAACGAGCAACGGTCAGTAGTTGTGATCTACTTTGACCTGAGCAAAGCCTTTGTAAGGTACCGTCAAAAACGTCTTCTAGTGAAACTGGAAGCCCTCGGCATCCGGCATCCTCTCCTGGACTTCATTGGCTCCTACTTGTCTAACCGCATCCGGAAGGTGTTAGTAGGTAATAGCTATTCGACGCCTCATCCGATCACGAGTGGCGTTTTTCAAGGCACCATTCTAGGTCCCCTTCTCTTCATTCTGTACATTAACGAAATTTCAACTTTACTCACAAATTCACAAAATTTCGTTTACGCTGACAATCTAAAGTGCATTTATTCATTTTCTAAATACACTGCTTAACGTTGCGTTGACAAAATCAACACTGATCTACTTATGCTCTCACGTTGGAGCTGTACTTGGCAGATGGAATTTTCTCCATCCAAGAGCAGTTTCATGTGTTTTGGCCGTGCAAAGCTTCCTGGACCCCAAGTATTTCAAAATAGTACACTTTTAGAACGATCAACCATAAAAGACTTAGGTCTAAGTAATACGAATAAGCTAGCATTATCGCCTCATGCAGATCGAATTTCTGCAAAGGCTGCACAGATATGTGGTTTTATAGACGCCGGTCCAGTGCTTGAATATATAATCTTCCAGGAACCTCTCGTGGAACTAGAACTGCGAAATCTGAAAGAAGCGAAGTCATCTGGTCCGGACGATATACCGGCCAAGTTCTTGAAAGAACTGGCCAGCGAACTGTCCAAACCACTAGCGCATATATTTAATTCGTCATTTGAATCAGGGAAACTGCCATCCGAATGGAAGGCAGCAAATATATACCCCATATACAAGAGTGGTGCTCGATCTAATGTCAACAATTATCGGCCTGTCAGCCTAACCTCCATTTGCTGTAAAATAATGGAATCAATAATCAAGAAGACAACCATGAAGTTCCTTGAGGAAAACCAATTACTCTCAGATCTCCAGCATGGCTTCAGACAGAATCGCTCCTGTCTTTCTAGTTTATTACTCTCAACAGAGCAGTGGACTCGTGCACTGGACGAAAATGGTAGGGTTGACGTCATATACACTGATTTCAAGAAGGCGTTTGACAGTGTCCCACACAAACGTCTCATCTACAAATTATCTGAAATCGGCATAAGAGGAATGTTGCTGACATGGATCGCAGACTTTCTTACAGATAGATTGCAAACTGTGTGCATCGATACCTCGAAGTCAACACCTACTCCGGTTCTAAGTGGTGTCCCCCAAGGCTCGGTATTAGGGCCGTTACTCTTCTTAGTGTACATCAACGACTGTGTCGACGACCTGGATTGCAGCGCCATCATGTTTTGCAGATGATGTTAAATTGTGGAGGGTCATCAGATCTGATTTCGATAGGCACGCACTTCAAGAGGATCTCAACCGTCTTAGCAGCTGGTCTGCTCGTTGGCTCTTAAATTTTTAACGTTGGGAAGTGTGTGGTCCTAAGACTGCGTACCAGAAGGACCAGTGAGGAGGATGATTCCTTCCAATACATTCTCAATGGGCAGCCCCTTTCAATTGTTGAGGAACAGAAGGACCTCGGTGTTCTAATACACTCCTCACTTAAACCATCTTCACAGTGTTTTAAAGGCAGCAAAACGCGCTACACAGGTCTTATTTGCGCTCAGACGTGGGTTTGTGCAGATTGATAAGGAACTTTTCCGAAAAAAACCTACGGGGTATTTGTTCGATCTCACTTGGAATATGCCATCCAGGCCTGGCGTCCGTGGTTTAAAGAAGGATTATCTACAGCTGGAACGAGTGCAGGCGAGGGGCTACGAAGATGGTCAAGAATCTTAGTAATCTGCCTTACGAAGCCAGACTGGTTGAACTTGATTTGTTTCCTCTAAATTACAGGCAACTACGCGGTGACCTCATCCAAACCTACCGGATTGTCAGAGGCCGCAATTGTGCCCTAGAATTTGCTGAATTCTTCGAATTGGCTGGGACGGAACATCTGCGGGGTCATCCCTTTAAACTGCAGAGGAAGTTTGTCCACACGGAAGTCCGTCGGAACGCCTTTTCGCAGAGGGTCGTTGGAGCATGGAACGGACTCCCTGAGGATGTTGTCCTTTCAGAAACTGTTGATGCATTTAAATTCAAACTAGATACTCATTTTCTGAGAAACTATTGTCAATATAATGAAGATTGTGTAAACAGTGGCAGGTTGCGCCTGGCCCACACATATCGATGACCCTACATTTTCATTTGTCAGATATATCACTGTAAACATTTATACTATTGACATTTTTGCATATGAATAGGGAGCTCAAGGGCGAAAGCCTACTTCCCTCAATAAAGTGACTTAAAGTGACTTATATCCTACAATTTCTTCCTCCCGGAAATAAAGTTAGACCTGTACCACATGTTTGTTCTTCCTATTCTAGAATACTGCTGTCCCCTCTTTGGGCTGATGAACGCCTCTGACCGCAGTAAGATTGAAAAAGTTCAGAGGGTTTTTACTCGAAGACTATTTTCTCTTCCTGGATCCAGTATCTCTTATACGGATAGATGCCAGTTAGCAAACATTAAATTTCTGTGGATTAGAAGACTCGAAGCCGGTCTCTGCTTCCTGTTTCGCGTTAACTCTAGCCCAAATCTCCCACGAATTAACGCTCTCACTCCGGTAAATCGACCCTATGCCACTCGTAATTCCTCCATGATCATTTCACTACCCCTTAGCTCCACAACTAACCGGTCTCAGTTTTTTGCCTCCAAATATGCTTTCACGTGGAATAATCTACCACTGCAAATTAGGTTGTCGTCTACATTAGCTATTTTCAAAACCAAATTACGCAAACATTTAACTTCGGAAGATATAAAGTCCTTATTGTCTGTCTCCTTCCCAAACTCGCAACTTTTGGATTTTGAAAATGGTCCTCCTGGTATTTGAGGCAGCTCCCTTGATATTATATTGGTCTCTTATTATATTTCCATCATCATCTGCAGAGTCAATCTTTGCATTTACTTTTTTTCCCCTCCTTTTAAACTAGCATTGCCAACTCTTGACAACCTTCATACTTACCTCCGAATTTGCAACCCTGACGATAGTCTCCAGGTTCTGTTGATGATCGAGGTGGGTTCTGATGGTTTCGCCTCTTTGGTGATGGACTATACAGTCAGCAAGGTTGCATCTCGATGATGATCTCGTGACCTCTACTGTCCCGTCTTTGTTTCGACCATGTTGTCTACGATAAGTTCGTCCTCTCTCACCTCCACTGGTGTTTATAAACAGTAGCTCTGACTGCTATATTATGGACTATACAGTCAGCAAGGTCGCATCTCGATGATGATCTCGTGACCTCCACTGTCCCCTCTTCCTTTCGACCATGTTGTCTACGATGAGTTCGTCCTCTCTTACCTCCACTGGTGTTTTTAAACAGCAGCTCTTACTGTTATATTATCTCTCACCCGACAAGGAGCGTCGCGAACCCTCATACGTAGTCAGCAACATCATAATACTATCCCATTGCATTTAGCTATAAATTGTTTAGTGAAGCAGTTTTTTCTCATATTTTTTTAAATTGGCGGCTCGCCGAACTCCGCCTCCGATTTAACCCTAGGAGTTTTTTTACTGCTTCTTTTCCAGTTTACCGTACATGCCAAAGATTGTTGACTTTTGTTTTAAAAATGGCAAATCCTTTTGAATCGGATATGTTTACCATACTACTAATTTCTGCTGTTCATATGGATGCTCACATAGTGCAGCAATTATCCACTTTGTATTTATTTAAACCATGGTACTAAGTTTGTAATGATGGGGCCCTCTGGGCCTTAAATATACAATTTATTTATTTATTTAACTCTGCAACAGATTGAGGTCAGACTGAGAGGCGTATAGTTTGTAGCAAGTGCACGACTACCAATTTTGTGAAGCTGTGTAATGTAGGCTGTTTTTTAGACTGTATAAAGAATATCCCGTATCTGGCACAAAAAGAAAAGCGGCTTGGCCAGCTATCGAGCAAGATCGAGGAGCAGCTTTGCTGGAATCTTGACGTGGCCGGCGGGATAAACGTGCCTTCAAACATTTTAGTTCTTCAAAGACTGCCTCTTCTCGAAAGAGTATATCCTGAATAATTGGCAATCACATAGTCTTGTAACCAGATGGAGTGAAAACAGCTTCTCTGGTGAAAACCGAGTGAAATAACTGAGAAAATTGCACAGCTTTGTTTTTTTTAATTTATGGTATCTCGAAATCGTCATTGTTTCTCGTAACATGAAAAGGGTTACTGGTATGTGTTTTTTCGTTGAAAGCTGTAGAGCAATTTGGGATTGTGAACTGCTCGCTTGAGCAAATCTCTTGTTATCCCGTAATCTATTGAGGATCAAGCTTTTAACCTTGTTCCTTTAAATTATGTATTCATGCAAGGCTACATTTTAATAGGATCAGCAAAATTTCCCAAAATGCATTCCTTTCCTGTTAATCTCACTTTTTAGGTCTAGTATTTGCAAGTGTGGTCAGTTGGATATCTTATGTTTTGATGACGGAGAGCGGAATTCTAATAGATTCAACAACCACTCCTTAAATAAATTCCCATTTCTCAGAGTCGTTCCCGGAGTTGATAAGATCCCAGTATATTTGTGATGCTTCAGCTCTCATTTTGTCAAAGGGTCCTAGTCATAGATGATGTCTGGTTTAATTTATTGCAGAGCGTACAGAATATAAACCGTACTCCCGTGAAAGTACTGCATGATCACTTCGACCAAGTGAAGGTAGGCAGTATACCTCGTTTACAATGTCAGGATCTTTAGTTAAGAGGAGATCTCGTTGGAAAAAAATACATGTTGTGTGAGAAGAGCTTCAAGTGTTGTCTTTAGTCGAAAGGTGATCGAAGGCATACTTTGAGCACTGCGTCTGCAGATCGTTCCATCGAATGCTGGGTGCATTAAAGTCCCCTATAAGAACAGCATCAGGTCCACTACCAATCTCCCTTATGTTCTCCAGCAAACAAGTCTCACCGTCGGTTTCTCTTCACGGTGGTGGGTAGAGAGTCATGGCTTCAAGGCACTGCGATCTCCGTGTCTTTATATTCAGCCAAATAGTCTCGATGCCATTTTTAATCTTTTATATCCTTTCACACACAATAAAGTTGCTATTAACAAACATCTCAACTCCTCCAACCTGGCAGTGGATGCGGTCTCTCCTGAACAGTGGGTACCCGGATAATGCTACTTCGCGATCACAGATGATCTGTGACAGCCATTTTTCTGGGATTGCTGTTATATCAGGAAACAGAACGGCTACCTTTATTCCCAGTTCTTCGAGCTTCGAAAACAGACTTTGCGCGTTGGTATACAAAAATTTAAGTTAAAAAACTCGGAAGTGCCAATTTCCGTTTGTCTTGAGTTTGCCAATACTACTTTGCCGCTGTCATCATGAGCATTGGCTGGTTCCAGAGCAATACCGCATCTCTCTGTATCACGCGTCTCTGAAAATAACCGGGCTGTTCTCTCCAGCTGCAAGTCTCCTCTTCAATTCCATCCCTAATTCATGGCGTTTCAGACCTACTGGTGGAGCGTAGTCCAGCTGAATAAAACCTCTTTATGAGAGATTTGGAGGTTAATCTTCCTTTAGAGAAGTAGCTTAGCCTCCTCATTGCTATCCAATAAAATTTTGATAGGCCATTGTCTCATAGATTCTGACTGTTCACGGTCCCTTTTTCGGACCTGAAAGTTGCGCGAACGGTTACCTTCTCTCCCGAATGTAGCATATCGTTCGGCTGGTGCTGAAACATAGGAAGGTCAGCTGAGGTCCTTTCCTTCGTGGAAGCAGCATTTGATTTAGGTAAACCCTGAATAACTACGCAATTCCTTCGGTTTATAGCGTCCTTCAATTTGGAATTTGGAAGTCATATTTGGTTAGCGCAGGCAAGGCACCGTCTAAACAAACATTAGTAACAAAATAAAATTATGACAATGTGTGCAGATAAAATGTACGAAAATGTAATAATGTACACAGACCTTGCCCTGTTAGGGAAATATGTAGCTATGTTTTGAAATTAAATGTGAACTAGAAAATAGGCAGTGAAAAACTCCTACGTTGAACATGGAGGCAGAGTTCAAAAGGCCTCTATTTTTGAATAGAGCGTAAGAGAAAAAACTGCTAAGAAAAAGAAGCTAAGGTGGTAGAATAGGCTAATACTGCAATAGAATTTCAGAATTAGCTAATGAAACGTCGATATGGTTCGTGGAGTATGCAGGAGGAGGTATAATAAGTGCAGAATTTCATAGGCTATAAGGAAGACTAACGGGGGTTATAACAGAAAGCTTGGGGGATTTGAGCTATTATTTAGTCCAAAAAGGAGACAAAAGCCTCGTTCCAGGCTCCTGACCCGAAACATTTTTAGCTTCGTCAGCTTGCGTCTGGTTGAGTACGAAGTAATGGAAAGAGTCGGATACAGGAGTTTTTTGTGAAATGTCTTTGGACATTTTCAATTGTTGAAGCGCTAGATTCGTTTACTCCACCGAAGAAAGGACAGCAAAATTCAAAAAATGGGAATTACAAACATTCGATACAGTCTTAATTTAATTTGCAGAAGGTAGAAATTATAAGAAATAAAGTCGCCAATCTGAGCAGCTTTGGCCGTTATTCTATCTCCATGAGGCCAAAGATCTAATTTATTTGTGTTGCATAAACACAAGTCCTTGATGGAGGAACATTCATACCAGGTCGCGGCAACCTTACAGGCCCAAAACTCATGTAGCGACACTTAGAAGGTGAGAACTCCATTAGTTATGTGGCGCTCCACGCCGAATGAGTGCTTAAGTCAGAATGATTTGGTTCTAGACACCGTTCGGCCGTAGAGTTAGAGAAGGAATACACGCATTTGAGGTCATCAGCATAAATATACTATTGACAATGTTTAACTATCGATGATATATCATTTATGTAAATCAAGAACAAAAAGGACCTATCACGGTACTATGAAGGACACCACTCACAATCGGGGAAGCACTTGAGTATGAGGACCCCACAAAAAATGTTTTCTTTCGATCATTAAGGTATGATATAATAAAGTCAGTAAGGGGACTCCGAAATCTTTGAGCTTTTAGTTTAGCTGGAAGTTGTCTATGAGCCACCTTATCGAATGCCCTACTAAGATCAAAATAGATAAATACTTCAGATAGATGCTCATTACGATGCGATGTTAGTTTGATTTAGAAAAGACATGTGGCAGGTTTCACAAGAGCGGTCCGGTAAAAATTGGAATGGGAACCAGATTTGAAAACTGGTATTATAATAGAAGTTTTCTAATAATCGGGGAAGAAACCGTTGTCGAGAAATACTGAGAATAATTAGCTTAAGAAAGGTGTAAAATCTCTTAGATGTTTAATAAGTGATTTCGAAATGTTATCAGTTCCAACCGAATGTGAATTTTTTAGGTGAGATATTTCTTTTTGAATACTTGAAGGGGATAAATTTAATGGTATATAGAAGTAAATTTGAATTTGAAAGCAGAGCAATTGAGAGCGTGAAGCTAGTCTCAATGGTAAAGTGGTTGGCAAAAAATGTATTAAAATATTCTGCTTTGCCCAAATCCTCTGTAACGATATTTTTTATTGCAGTCAAGCAAAGGCGGAGTTTCATTCAGATGCTTAGCCGATGACCGCACATGGAAGAATTGAGCAACAGATTTGGATGATTTGAAAGCCGACTTAGTGAGCATACGCGCTGTTTTTGATAAATTCTATTCAGGCCAGTACAGTTAACTGGAAACGTTGGAAGGTAGTAGAAATTTAAAACATGAAATCGATAATATTCTTCCGTTTTTGTGGGTTTTCTGAGAGTTCTGCATAGGGGGATGATGATAAGAAACATTGTGATAGGCGGAAGTGAGTG
>WEDG01005497.1:0-30553 GCA_017591395.1 Schistocephalus solidus
AATCCATTCTGAAGTGTTTTTCAACCGAATATGGGCTGAAAGAGCGAATGAAAATGCGACAGCTAATAATAGAGCATTTCTCTGAACCGAAGGCATCACCCCAGACAGCCAACTGCCCCAGAAACCAAAACGCCCGCTTAAACTAATCATCCCTCAATGCCAGATCTCTGCTTAATAAAGCATTGTCCAGACATTTTCATCCACCGCCCGGACATTGTAATAGTACAGAGACATGCGGCAACACCCGCAGTGTATCCGACTCCGAACTCTCTATTGTAGGCTACGCTTACATTCGGAATGATCGACACGAGGGCCGTGGCGGAGGAAGCTGTATCTATGTTAGGCTACCACTTACATTTTTTCCATTGGACTATCACCAATTTACCGCGGTAGAGGAGAGCTGTTGGCTCCGAGTAGATCTAAAAGATAACTACTCTTTACTCGTTGGTAGTGTCTATCGCCCACCCAATACCAGCGAGGATTACGATCTTTGTCTCTCGCTGGCATTTCACGCTGTAGCTGACTTAAATCTGAAGTACTGCTTGATTGCAGGTGACTTCAATCTTCCTGAAGTTCACTGGTTTCCAACTTCCAGTCCTGCAAAGTTCGAAGACCTACTTGAGGCCATAGATATAGGCATGTGGGACCAGGTAGTTGATTTTTCCTACCCGAGGAACAAACATACTTGATCTTATTTTTGTAGAGGTTATCAGCCATCGTCAGTGTCACCTTTAGATCCACTTGGGAATTCTGATCATACTATAGTTCTTTCTACACGAGAACTAGAGGCTGCAGAAACGTTTTCCAAAAAATATAGCTTTTTCCGTGATTTCAGATCAGCAAATATGAGGGAATTGCTAACACACCTAAATTCCCACGACTGGACTAACTTCTTTGTATGTTCGGATGTGAATGTTTGTACTGATACTTTTAACAAAGTTCTATGTCCACTCATTTCTCGTTTTATTCCCCGTAAGAAAATAATTAATGTCAAGGATGGAGTCTACCTCCCTTTATCATTCCGCCGTAGACTGTGTAGACTCTCCCGTCGTTTTCATCTACAAAACGACACCTCCGTCCTGCCCTTGATCCAGCAATTCTTTGAAGAGGCTAAGAGGCTGTCTGACGAAAAACGACAAGCCGATGAGGTTACCTATGCCGAAAACCCTTCGTTAAATGTTGCGAAGCTCTTTTCGCGCATAGTAAAAGTGCAGAGAAAAACGCAGCACCCCGTACTTCGAGACGCCCTAGGAAACCAAAAGCTGACGCTAAGTTGACAGCTGATAGCCTCAATACTTTCTTGTCTAGAACGTTTAGTGAACACACTGTCGCCCGCTTTCCTAACATCCGGGTTTGGACAGCTAACGTCCTCGAAACCATAACTTTTACCCTCTGGGACGTGACCGTAGCCATTCGGCGTTTTCGTCAATAATACAGTCTAGGACCAGATGGCGTCCCGGTCAGCGTTTTAAAGGCGGATGCAAACGATATTTTTCCGTCCCTTCTGTATAAGATATATAATATTGCTCTAGAAAGTGAAACTTACCCTATTTTATGGAAGGAATCGCACATACTGCCTATTCCGAAACACGGCTGACCTACGTCATTTGACGACTTTAGACCAATAAATACACTACCAGCAGTCTCGAAGATCTTCGAGACCTTGATCAAAGAATAGATGATGTGTTTCCTAAGAGAGAATAACCTACTTAGCGGCTCAGGATGGTTTTCTCGAAAAGGTCTTGTGACACTCTGCCAGCTCTCTTTTTCGATCATGCGTGCTACAATCTGAGAGACAGCGGTTTTGCAATTTCATTCGCTTTACTTCGATTTCACTAAGGCTTTTGATCGTGTTGACCATGATCTCCTACTGCTAAAACTTGCCTCCTTCGGCATAGGTGAAAAGCTTCTGAACTTAATTATTTCCTATTTGAATGCTCGCGCACAACGGATTAAAATTTCTGATGTTATCTTCAACCCCACGCATGTGAGGAGCAGAGTTATTCAGGGCAGCGTGCTTTGCCCGCTTCTATTTTGCCTCTTTGTAAACGATGTTCCTGATTGTTTTCAGTATGGAAGGCCCTTTCTGTACGCTGACGATTTAAAAGTTGCCTATCGATATAAACCGATTGATCACAACATAGTGCTTGAGCTCTTAAAAACGGATCTTCAGGTCTTCGCTCAGTGGTGTCGCACATGGCGCTTCTCACTTTCTTGGCAAAAGTGCTCCGTTATGGTTATTGGCGACAACCATCAGCCCCACCTAAGCATAGACGGTCACGATCTAAACGTGCCTGGAGTTATAAAGGATCTGGGCATATCATACTCTAGTAGTCTTAATCTGTCAGAGCACTGTGCCCTGATTGTCTCGAAAGCAAGCCAAACTACTGGGTTTATTCTCAAAAATTTTAAAACCGTCAAAATAAGAATCAGCCTCTATAAAATGTATGTGAGGCCTAGTCTGGAATACTGCTCGTTTCTATTTAGTCTTGTGCACGCAAATGAACGAAAGAAGATAGAATCAGTCCAGCAATTCTTTACAAAAAGAGTTTTCTATTCAGATTACCGAAAACTGTCCTACTAACAACGCTGTGAGCTTACAAGCCTTGACCCGCTTTGGCTTCGTAGATTACAGAAGGGACTTTTTTTACTATTTAAACTACTAAACAGTCGTACATTTAAGCCCCTTACATCTCTGAGGCACATCGACCACTCTCGGCGCACCAGTCATCGAGATGTATTTTTATTTCTTCCTTTGGCACGCACAGTTAGATACCGACAGTTTTTTTCAGTAAACGCTATAGCAATCAGGAATAAGCTACCTAGAAGTATCAAAATTCTTCAGAGATATCCCTTGTTTACGCGAACTGTCACTAGTTGTCTACATTCAGGACACCTTCCAAAACGTTTGGGTGCTGACTCTGTTGAAGCTCTCTTCGGTTCTGATGGCGTTCACGGACTCTGTATCCTCTGCCGGTCTTCATGCTGAGGGGAAAAATTACTGGCTCTGCAGACCTCAATCGGCTTATTTCTCAGTCTACAGCGAACGGCCGCTCGCCGACATACCTGCTGGTGGAGAATACCGGATCCGTAACACGGAATGGAGAGGTTCTTCACTGGGCACCTGTTAACGCCTCCCTGTCCAGAACTTTAATTACTCAATAAGCTGTAGTTTTTTCTCCTGAAAACAAATGAAACAACGATCAGGAGTTATTTTAGTCAGCTTGACCCTCTTCTGTATATATATATATATTTCGATGTCCCAGACGTAGCAAAGCGTCTGCCATCTGCGAGACCACTTGTCCAATCGAAGTAGTTTGTCTTTGAAATTTCTCCATGGGCAGTATTGTGTGAATTTCCAGATTTTTATATCGTCCGCAAACGTAGCGAAGTCACATTCCAGTTCCTGTACACAATCATTAATAAACAAGAGAGATAGGATCGGTCCGAGTGCGGAAGCTTGCGGGACTCTACTCTCGATGACTGTGTGCCTTGATTGCTCACCGCATGCACATAACGCTTCGGAGTAACCAACGAGAAAATACTCGATCCACGTAAGAAGTTTTCCTCCAATACCCAACATTCTCAACTTTTAAAGGAGACGCTGGTGCGAAACCCTATCGAAGGCCTTCTGGAAACCAATGTTAACCACATGCACAGTGTCTTTTGCATCGAGTGCATTTTTCCAGGTTTGCATCATATAAATAAAGTTCGTAACAAATGATCTTTCCCTATAAAAGCCGTATTGTGCATTGGATAGGAGGCTATGGGTTTCTAAATAAATCATAAATTCCTTTTTGACAACTTTCTCCGTCATCATGCAACATATGTAGGTCAGGCTGACAGGCCTGTATTTTGAAGCAAAAGCCCAACTACTGCTTTTGTGAAGCAGTGTTATGTGGGCTGTATTCCAGTCTGTAGCAAAAATTCCCGCATCGAACGATTTCTGGTACAGAAAGGATAGCAGTTTGGCCAGCTCTCAAGAAGGTTCGAGGAGCAGCTTTGCCGGAATTGCGAAAAAAGAATTTATATTTGGTAAGCGCAGGGGAGGATTTTTCGAATCAAAAATTAGTACCGAAATAAAATTATGGCAATGTGTGCAGGTAAAAAGTACAAATATTTAATAATGAAGGCAGAACATGTCCTGTTTTCTCAATAGCTTGTGATGTTTTGAATTAATAGTGAACTAGAAAAAAGGCAGTGAAAAAAAAACTTCTAACTTAAAAATGTAGGCAGGGTTCAACAGGCCTTCTTTTTCGTTTAGAGGATAGGAAAAAATAGCGCTAAGGAAAATAAGTTAAGGGGTAAATTATGAAAATACTGCAGTAGCATTTCAGAATTAGATAATGAAATTTCAATATGGTTCGTTCTTGATCACTAAAACGCATGAAACAAAAGATCACGAAAAGGCGTCAGTGAACTTGATGCCTCAGCATCTTAGGATACAGAATTAAAATCTGATGAGGGTAAGTATCCAACGAAACAGGAGCAATTTAAACTGTGTACATCTGAATAAACTCCATCTTTTGAATGCCTAGTGGTATAAGGAGAGGTCCTGGTTCCTGGGGGACTTGAGTTAGGGGGAAAAAAGTGGAATAGATAGATGTTTTATTTTTTTAAATTTATTTATTGCCAGTTTTCAGGCAAGGTCAAAAAAATATATACAGTAGAGGTTCAAGCTGACAGTGAAAAAAATACTCCTGATCGTTGTTTCAGGTGTTTTCAGGAGAAAAAACTGCAGCTTATTGAGTAATTAAAGTTCGGGACAGGGACGCATTACCACAGGTGCCCGGTGAAGAACCTCTCCATTGAGTGTTACGGATCCGGTATTCTGCACCAGCAGGTATGTCAACGAGCGGCTGTTCACTGTCGACTGAGAAATAAGCTGATTGAGGTCTGCAGAGCCAGCAATATTGCACTCAGCATGAAGACCGGCGCAGCATTCAGAGTCCGTGAATGCCATTAGAACCGAAGAGAGCTTCAACAGAGTAAGCACCCAAAAGTTTTGGAAGGTGTCCTGAATGTAGAAAACTAGTGACAGTTCTCGTAAACAAGGGATAGCTTTGCTGAATTTTGATACTTCTAGGTAGCTTATTCCAGATTGCTATAGCGTTTACCGAAAAAAACTGTCGTTATCTAACTGTGCGTGCCAAAGGAAGAAACAAAAATACATCTCGATGACTGGTGCGCCCAGAGTGGTCGAGGTGCCTCAGAGACGTTAGGGGGTTAAATGAAAGACTGTTTAGTAGTTTAAACCATAAAAATAGTCCCTTCTGTATTCTGCGAAGTCACAGCGGGTCGAGGCTTGTAAGCTCACAGCGATGGTGATAGGACAGGTTTCGGTGATGTGAATAGAAAACTCTTTTTGTAAAGAAGTGTTGGACTGATTCTATCTTCTTTCGTTCACTAGCGTGCAGAAGACTAAATAGAAACGAGCAGTATTCCAGACTAGGCCTGACATACATTTTATAGAGGCTGATTCTAATTTTGACGGTTTTTATTATTTCTGAGAATAAACCCAGTAGTTTGGCGTGCTTTCGAGACAATCAGGGCGCATTGCTCTGACAGATAAAGACTACTAGAGTATATGCCAAGATCCTTTATAACTCCGGGCACGTTTAGATCTTGACCGTCTATGCTTAGGTGGGGCTGATTTTTGTCGCCAATAACCATAACGGAACACATTTTCCAAGAAAGTGACAGGCGCCATGTGCGATACCACTGAGAGAAGGCCTGAAGATCCGTTTTTAAGAGCTCAAGCACGATGTTGCGATCAACTGGTTTATATCGATAGGCAACTTTTAAATCGTCAGCGTACATAAAGGGCCTACCATACTGAAAACAATCAGGAACATCAAAGACAAAGAGGCAAAATAGAAGTGGGCCGAGCGCACTGCCCTGAATAACTCCAATCCTCACATGCGTGGGTTTGGAGATAAAATCAGAAATTTCAACCCGTTGTGCGCGAGCATTCACAAAGGAAAATATTAAGTTCAGAAGCTTTTCACCTATGCCGAAGGAGGCATGTTTCAGCAGTAGGAGATCATGGTCAACACGAGCAAAAGCCTTAGTGAAATCGAAGTTAACTGTGTAAATTGCAATACCGCTGTCTCAAGATTGTACCAAATGATCAAAGAAAGAGAGTACACGGAAGTGCATTGTCGTTGGATAAAAATCAATTAACACGAATGCAAAATCGTGTACAGTTAAGTTGTAATGTTAGATCAGCTATTTGTGATGACAATTGACACAAATCAATGTGGTCCAAATTTAGATAAAAGAGTAGACAGTAAAATAAAAATCCTTTAGCATGTTAATGGAAAAGGTTTATCTTGAATGGGGTTTGTACAATGGAGAGCCAACAAAATGGTTAGAAGTCAAAGCTTCTTGCCATTTGTAACTTGACTAACGAATCTAAATCGATCCGCTTTTATTTATAGGCAACTCACGGGATCTCCTGCGGATATTCTACATTGTGAAGAGATTGGATTGCTGCTTTAAATTCTCCTACTTCTTTAAATTTTCTGCCAAGACCCATTTTCGAGTTCACCCATGGAAACTACGTGTCCATCAGTCGAGAATGGATGTGCGCACATTCTCCTTTTCTTCCAAAATGGTAAAACTATGGAATGACCTCCCTTTGGACGTTGTGATCTCAAAATCACTGGAAAGTTTTAAAAGGAACCTTGAATTTGTTTTATTTTTAATTTTTTGCCCGTTTACAGGCAAGGTCAAACGAGACATACGGTTTAGGATCAAGTTGACAGTAAAAATCCTCCTCATCGTTCTACGAAGTGTTTTCAGGAAAAAAAACTGCAGCTCATTCAGTGATTAAGTTTTGGGACGGAAAGGGTTGACTTAGGTGCACCGTGTGGTCCTTTTCTTTTCGGTGTTATGGATCCGGTATTTTTCACCAGCAACAGGTGTGTCGGTGAACGGTTGCTCACTTTCAACTTACGAATAAGTCGATTACGGACTGCAGAGCCAGCAATAATGCCCTCAGCATTAAATCTGGCACAGAACTCAGAAAGGAAGAGAGCTTCCACCAAGTCAGCACCCAAATTCGTGGAACGTGTTCTGAATGAAGAAAACTACTGACACTCTCGTAAACAAATGATATCTTTGTTGAATTTTGATTTTCTCGGTAGCTTATTCCAGATAAGATAGACAGATGTTTTATTTGAGTACCCGGAAGGGCACTGTCATTGGATTGTTGGAGCATGAAACGGACTCCCTGACAAGGTGGTCCTTTCAGAAACTGTTAACACATTTAAATTCAAACTAGATACTCATTTTCTGAGAAACTATTATAAATATAATGAAGATTGTGCAAGCAGTGGCAGCTTGCACCTGGCCCACACATATCGATGACCCTACATTTTCATTTGTCAGATTTATCACTGGAAAAATTTGTACTATTGACATGTCTGCATGTGAATAGGGAGCTCAAAAGCGAAAGCCTACTTCTCTCAATGAAGTGACTTAAAGCGACTTAACGGAGGCGAAATCGTGTAAATTTCAGTTTAAATATTAGGTCAGCTTTTGGCTGTGACAATTGAAAAAAATCAGTGTGGTCAAAAGATTATATAAAAAAGCAGCTAGTAAAAAACTTCCTTGGGCATTTTTATGGAAGAGGCATATCTGGAATTCGGTGTGGGATTTTAAGGAGAAAAAACTGTCCTTCGTATGTAAAAAAACATACGCATTAGGTAGGACCCATATGCTGATGAGAGCGTAGGAGCGTTCAAAACGCTCCTCATCGTGGGAGAAATCATTTAACGACAGAGGGTACTTTTCGAAACCGCAGGTGTGATCCAAATGCGTATCGACCGGCTATAAACGTAACCGTCAAGAATTCTAGACAGGGTAAACCTTTGCAGGCATCATCCATATGCTAAGGGTCAAACGAGGACAGGACCATAGAGATCGTGATGGTCATGGTAGAATTTCCAGAGAAGCAACCACGATACTCTCATTGCTGATTTCTCAGTCCACCAACAAAGGAGCCAGAAACGATTGTCAACAGTCCGATTAGGGTCGACACCGTGAAACTACAGCACGGTGTTTGCTTCTGAGTGCAGTATGAAAGGATAATGGGAGATCTGTAATTGAGTAGGAAGAGATCAAAATAATGGGCTCAGGGATGCACTTTGGCATGAGAATCGATAATAAATCTGAAGTCTGCACAGCTCAGTATTCAGATTTTAATTCTTATGATGGTTATCGGCATTCGAAACGGAGCTGCTTAAAAACGAGCGCGTAATATGAAAAAATAGTTTGGCGATCATTTTACGGAGGCATGGGTTATGAAGACATCATACTTCGTGGGGGTAACGATGCATGGAAGATATAATTTGGAGACGAACTTCTAAGTTCCCGATGTTCCTTTCTTGGGGTCATGGAGAAAGCTGCTCAGGAAGTAAGAGGAAAATGAACAGTTGATTAAATCAGTCTTAAGATAAATGTGCAGTCTTCGTTTAAAAGTAGACAGGTTATTTGATAACCATATATCGATTGGCAGTTTATTCCAAAGAAAGCAATACTTGGAAGCAAAGAACAGATAGCGTTACGATGTGGAGGATATAGGAGGCGGTATAAAAAGTGAAGAGTAACGTAGGTTGTTCGGACGAATAAAGGGGTTACGACTGGAATTCGGGGAATATTTGAACTATTATAAAGGCGATAAAGGAGGCAAAAGCCAGCTTTCAGTCTCCGAACCCATAGAAATTAAACGTTAGTTCGCTGGCACCTATTCGAGTACGAGGTAGTTGAAAAGGTCGGATGTAGGAGTTTTCGTGCAAAATGTCATTGGTTATTTTAATTTTGGAATGGCTACACTCGGTCGTTAAACCAAAAAATCGACAGCAATGTTCAATTATGGGAAGGAAAAACATTTGATAAAGTCTTAATTTAATTTCAGGAAGATAGAAATTATAAGAGAAAAAGCCAAAAATCTGGGCAGCTTTGGCCGTAATTCAATCGGCATGAGGTGACAGATCTAAATTATTAGCGACGCTTAAACCGAAGTCATTGATGATGGAACATTCAGTCACAGAGGTGCCTTGAAAAATAACTGACTGTGGTAGTCTGTGGCAATCTTTTAAAATTAGAGATTGTGGACGCCTTACAGGCCCAAAACTCATGTAGCGACACTTAGAAGGTGAGAACTCCATTAGCCATGGAGATCTCCACGCCAAAATAGCGTCTAATTCCGAATGAACTTGTTTTAGGCATCGGTCGGCCGTAGAGTTAGAGAAGGTTTACACGCATTTGAGGTCAACAGCATAAATATACGATACGGAATGTTTAGCTATCGATGAAATACCATTTATTTAAAGTAAGAACAACAAAGGCCCTAACGCGGTACCGTGAAGGACACCACTCACAATTGGAGTAGCATTTGAGTATGCGGACCCCACTTAAACGTATTGTTTACGATCAGATCAGTATGATCTAATAAAGTCAATAAAGAGAATATGAAATTCTATAGCCTCTAGATTAGGAAGCAGTTGTTTATGAGGCACTTCATCAAATGACTTACTAAGATCAAAATAGATAACTACTACAGATAGATGATCCTTACGAAGAAAGGTAAGTAGATTTAGAAAAGACATGTGGCAGGTTTCACAAGAGTGCTCCGGTAAAAATGAATGTTGGGAGGATTTGAGATTTTGATTAATTATGCAAAAATCCGTAATTTTTTGGCAATTAGTGTTTCAAAGATTAAAGCAAGAGAGGGAATTTTATGATCATCGTGACAGTTATGAATGGCGAAGTGGGAACCAGATTTAAAAACTGGAATTATAATAGAAGTCTTGCAATAATCGGTGAAGGAACCACTTTCTTGATTAACTGAGAATAATTTGATCATTAAATGCGGAAAAAAATCTCCTAACTGTTTAATAAGTGTGTTTGGGATATTATAAGTTCAAAGCGAATGTGAATTTTTAAGGCGAGCTATTTAAATAAATAAATAAATAAATTGTAAATTTAAGGCACAGAGAGCCCCGTAATTTCAAACTTAGTATCGCCGTATAAATAAATACAAGTGAATAATTGCTGCACTATGTGAGCAGCCATATTAACAGCAGAAATGAACAATATGGTAGGCATATCCGATTCAAAACGATTTGCCATTTTTAAAACAATAGTCAACAATCTTTAACATAAACGGTGAACTAGAAAAGAAGCAGTAAAAAAACTTCTACAGTTAAATCGGAGGCGGAGTTCAACGAGCCGCCAATTTAAAAAAATAGAAGAACAAAAATTCTTCACTTAAAAATTAATAGCTAGATTCAATGAGATAGTGCTGTGATGTTGCTGACAACGTATGAGGGTGCGGAACGCTCCTTGTCGTGTGAGAGATAATATAGCAGTCAGAGCTACTGTTTGTAACCACCAGTTGAGGTGAGAGAGGACGAACTCATTGTGGACACCAGGGTCAAAACGAAGAGGGGACAGTAGAGGTCATGAGATCATCATCGAGATGCGACCTTGCCAACTGCATAGGTCACCAATTAAAGAGACAATAACATCACAACCAGCCATGATCATCAACAGATTCCGCCGGCCATCGTCGGGGTTGCAAAAGCGGAGGAATGTACCAAGGTTGTCAAGACTTGGCGATGCTTCTTTAAAAAGAGGGGGCAAAAAGTGAATGCAAAGATTGACTCTGCAGAGGATAATGGACATAAAATAGGAGACCATTATAATATCAAGGGGGCTGCCTCAAATACCAGGAGGACCCTTTTCGAAATCCAAAAGTTGCGAGTTAGGGAAGGAAACAGACAATTAGGACTTTATATCTTCCGAAGTTAAATGTTTGCGTAACTTTGTTTTGAAAATAGCTAATGTTGACGACAACCTAATTTGCAGTGCGGAAAGGCTGAAACGCCGGGAACTTGTCTTGGAACTACAATCAAGACTGAAGGCTGGCGAACACAATCTGGCTATTTTCAAGGGGAAGGTAGTTCAAAAGAATACGAATTTTCCATTGAACCAACCGATTGTTCTGAGGACAACGGCAGCCACCTCACTAACGCCAAAACCATCAGGGAACCAATTGCCCAAAGAGATGTCAGAACTGATTCCGTAACGCCCAGCGTTCTCACTAAAGAAACCAGAGTTACCGAAAATCATCACGAAACGGAAAAAGACATACGACCTTGACGTTAGAGGAGACGCAGTTGGGCCCATAAAATTGACAAACGCAACAGGAAATTTGGTTGGCGCAAAATTGAAGTGCTTGTATACAAATGCGCAAAAGCCTTTTATCAAAACTTGATGAGTTAAAAATTTGCCTTGCCGAAGTATCTCCGGATGTGATAGCAGTAACCGAAACCTGGCTGTCGGGCAGTATTCTAGATAGCGAAATAACATTGTCTGGGTACCAAATATATCGGAGGGACAGAAAACCGACAGGGTGGTGGAATAATTGTGTATGTGAAAGACGTGCTAATAGTGTCTGACAAGACGAGCAAGTTTGCGTGCAGCACTGAAGCCATATGGTTGAACATCAAGGCTCTTGGCTCTCCATGTCTAGATGTCCTCATTGTCTATCGGCCACCTAGAATAGACCGAGTCGCGGACACCCACTTGTTGGAACAATTAGAAAAGTTCTCCAGTAGACCTAATGTAATGATTATGGGTGACTTCAACGCACCAGGAATTAACTGGAGCACTGTTCAATCATCATGCCCGAAATCGACTTTTGATTATGTTTTTCTGCAAAAAGACCTTGAATGCACTCCTCACACAGCATGTCCCTTTCCCCACCAGAACACGTGAAGGACAAAGGGCTAACTGTCTTGACCTGGTTTTCACGAAAACATCAGGCAGCATTGACGAGATTATTTCAATGCCTCCCGCTCGGTCGTAGTGATCACGTGGTGCTTATATGGGACTACTCCTTATTCTCCGTTGCCCCTGCTATAGAGGAAAAACGGCGTAACGTTTGGCGAGGAAACTTTCATCAGATGCGAGCAGATATAACACACATCAACTGGACCTCAATATTTTCGAGCACCGTAAACGAAGATTGGGAGTCTTTCCGAAATGTTCTTCTGCAACTTATTGACAACCACTGCCCGCTAACGAGTGTCCATCACAGCAAGCGTCCTGGGTGGCTAGACAGCAACTTAAAAAGGGAAATAAACAGGAAGCACAAGTTGTGGAGAAAATATCGCGAGTCTAATCAAGTCGCCTATTTTTAATAAGTATAAAGCACAGAGAAACAAAATGAGAAGCCTTATTCTTACAACGCGAAGAGAATTTGAGAAGACTTTTGCTGCAAAAGGCAACGCAGAATCCAAAGTTAGTCAACAGTTACCTCCGTAGATGTACAAGGAATAAACATCAAATACCGCTGATTAAGACTGCCGTGGGCGTCGAAATTTCTGAAAACAGGGAAAAAGCCGAGTACTTTTCCCAGTTCTACCGCTCAGTCTTCACAAACGAGGCCAGGTTCCTTCGTCCCTCAGTGGATAACCCGCCGACTGCAAGCATTAGCCACATACTATTCTCAGAATTTCTGATCCAAAAGGAATTAAAAGAACTAAAAGAGTCGAAATCCCCAGGACCAGACGAGCTTCCACCCAAGCTTCTGAAAGAACTCGCCAATGAACTTTCCGCACCTTTGTCAGTGCTCTTTCAAAAGTCCTTCGACTCCGGAACACTTCCTTTCGATTGGAAGCTGGCACATATAACTCCCTTGTACAAAAGCGGTAGCCGGGCGTCAGTGACAAACTACAGGCCCATAAGCTTAACATGCATCCTTGGCAAGATTATGGAAAGGATCATCAAGAGCGAATTGGTGAAATTCCTAGAGACTCATAATTTGTTATCAAGCTGTCAACACGGGTTCAGAAAAGGAAGATCATGCACAACGAATTTGCTGTATTCGATCCAGAGGTGGACCCAAGCACTTGAAGATAGACACGCGGTTCACATTGCCTTCATTGACTTTCAAAAGGCCTTCGATACTGTGCCGCACGAGAGACTGCTTTACAAGCTAGAAAGAATTGGAATCAGAGGTAACCTCCTCAAGTGGATCGAAAACTTCCTCGTGGGTCGGCGCCAGGTTGTGTGCATCGGCCAAGAGAGGTCAAGGTCTGCTGCGGTCGAGAGTGGGGTTCCTCAGGGTTCAGTACTAGGGCCAATACTGTTTTTAATATACGTGAACGATTGTGTCAGGAATCTCGACTGTGAAGCAGCAATGTTTGCCGACGACATTAAAATCTGGAATGTAATCCAGAGCCCTGCTGACGAAGATAAACTGCAGATCAACCTAACTCGGTTGGAGGAGTGGTCGAATCATTGGCTTTTGCGGTTCAACGTCGATAAGTGTACAATACTTCGCTTAGGCAACCCGTCTGGATCTGCCGAAAGTAGAAGTTACTTTCTCAACGGTGAAGCCTTAAAAGACGTGGAAACCCAAAAGGACCTTGGTGTGCTGATGACCACCACCTTAAAACCATCGTCTCACTGCTCGAAAGTGGCGAAGAGGGCAATTTCGGTGTTGCATGCCATCAGACGAGCCTTTTTGGATTTCGATGAAGATCTTTTGCTAAGACCTTTGGAACATTCATTAGGCCACATTTGGAATATGCTATGCACGCCTGGAAACCCTGGACAGTTCAAGATCAGAACTGCCTCGAAAGAGTCCAGAGGAAAGCAACCAAAATGGTTAGAAGTCAAAGCTCCTTGCCATATCCCACCCGCCTAATGAATCTTAATCTGTTCCCTTTGAGTTATAGGCAAATGCGTGGTGATCTCCTGCAGACATTCCGCATTGTGAAGGGATTGGATTGTTGCCTGGAATTCTCGGACTTCTTTGAATTTGCCACCACGACCCATCTCCGAGGTCACCCATTGAAACTGCGTGTCCAGCAGGCGAGACTGGATGTGTGCAAGTTCTCCTTCTCTGTCAGAGTGGTTAAACCATGGAATGCCCTCCCTGAAGACGTTGTGATGTCACCATCGCTGGAAAGCTTTAAAAGGAACCTTGACAGTTTTATGTTCCGCAACGAGCCTGAGCGATGAGGCATTTATCTTAACCCTCGAGAGGCGTGCACCACTTGTTAAATTTTATGACCGCCTTTGTACCTTGGCAACCCACACAGTTTCTCTGTATACCGCACTTAATTTTACGTTACAAATAGGGTACTCAAAGGCCCATGCCTATTTCCCTCAATAAATTGAATTGAATTGAATTGAATCCTTACGAAGAAAGGTAAGTAGATTTAGAAAAGACATGTGGCAGGTTTCACAAGAGTGCTCCGGTAAAAATGAATGTTGGGAGGATTTGAGATTTTGATTAATTATGCAAAAATCCGTAATTTTTTGGCAATTAGTGTTTCAAAGATTAAAGCAAGAGAGGGAATTTTATGATCATCGTGACAGTTATGAATGGCGAAGTGGGAACCAGATTTAAAAACTGGAATTATAATAGAAGTCTTGCAATAATCGGTGAAGGAACCACTTTCTTGATTAACTGAGAATAATTTGATCATTAAATGCGGAAAAATCTCCTAACTGTTTAATAAGTGTGTTTGGGATATTATAAGTTCAAAGCGAATGTGAATTTTTAAGGCGAGCTATTTAAATAAATAAATAAATAAATTGTAAATTTAAGGCACAGAGAGCCCCGTAATTTCAAACTTAGTATCGCCGTATAAATAAATACAAGTGAATAATTGCTGCACTATGTGAGCAGCCATATTAACAGCAGAAATGAACAATATGGTAGGCATATCCGATTCAAAACGATTTGCCATTTTTAAAACAATAGTCAACAATCTTTAACATAAACGGTGAACTAGAAAAGAAGCAGTAAAAAAACTTCTACAGTTAAATCGGAGGCGGAGTTCAACGAGCCGCCAATTTAAAAAAATAGAAGAACAAAAAAATTGCTTCACTTAAAAAAATTAATAGCTAGATTCAATGAGATAGTGCTGTGATGTGGCTGACAACGTATGAGGGTGCGGAACGCTCCTTGTCGTGTGAGAGATAATATAGCAGTCAGAGCTACTGTTTGTAACCACCAGTTGAGGTGAGAGAGGACGAACTCATCGTGGACACCAGGGTCAAAACGAAGAGGGGACAGTAGAGGTCATGAGATCATCATCGAGATGCGACCTTGCCAACTGCATAGGTCACCAATTAAAGAGACAATTACATCACAACCAGCCATGATCATCAACATATTCCGCCGGCCATCGTCGGGGTTGCAAAAGCGGAGGAATGTACCAAGGTTGTCAAGACTTGGCGATGCTTCTTTAAAAAGAGGGGGCAAAAAGTGAATGCAAAGATTGACTCTGCAGAGGATAATGGACATAAAATAGGAGACCATTATAATATCAAGGGGGCTGCCTCAAATACCAGGAGGACCCTTTTCGAAATCCAAAAGTTGCGAGTTAGGGAAGGAAACAGACAATTAGGACTTTATATCTTCCGAAGTTAAATGTTTGCGTAACTTTGTTTTGAAAATAGCTAATGTTGACGACAACCTAATTTGCAGTGGAAGATTATTCCATATGAAAGCATATTTGGAGGCAAATCCTGAGACCAGTTAGTTGTGGAGCTAAAGTGTTGTGAAATGCTCATGGAGGAATTACGAGTGGCATAGGGTCGATATACCGGAGAAGGAGCATTTTTTCGTGGGAGATTTGGGCTAGAGGTAACGCGAATTAGGAAGCAAAGACCGGCTTCGAGTCTTTTACCCACAGAAATTTAATGTTTGCTAACTGGCATCTATCCGTATAAAAGATACTTGATCCAGGAAGAGAAAATATTCTTCGAGTAAAAACCCTCTGAATGTTTTCAATCTGAAAGTGGTCTGAGGCGTTCATCAGCCCAAAGAGGGGACAGCAGTATTCTATAATAGGAAGAACAAACATGCGGTACATGTCTAACTTTAGTTCCGGAAGGAAGAAATTATGCGATATAAAACCACATATCTGTGCAGCCTTTGCAGAAACTCGATCTACATGAGGCGATAATGCTAGCTTGTTCGTGTAACTTAGACCTTAGTCTTTTATGGGTGATAGTTCTTAAAGTGTACTTTTTTGAAATACGAGGGGTCCAGGAAGCTTAGCGGGGCCAAAACACATAAAACTACTCTTGGATGAAGAAAAGTCCATCTGCCAAGTACAGCTCCAACGTAAGAGCATAAGTAGATCAGTATTGATTTTATCCACGCAACTATTGGCAGCGTCTTTAGAAAATGAATAAATGCACTTGAGATCGTCAGCGTAAACGAAATTTTGTGAATTTGTGAGTAAAGCTGAAATTTCGTTTATGTACAGAATAAAGAGCAGGGGAACTAGAACCGTGCCTTGAAAAACGCCACTCGTGATCGGCTGAGGCGTCGAGCTGCTATTACCTACTAAGATCTTCTGGCTGCGGTAAGAAAAGTAGGAACCAATGATGTCGAGGAGAGGAGGCCGGATGCCGAGGGCTTCTAGTTTTACCAGAAGACGTCTGTGCTGTACCTTGTCAAAGGCTTTGCTCAGGTCAAAGTAGATCACAACCACTGACTGCTGCTCATTACGAAAGGAAAGTGACGAGGTTAAGATAAGCTAAGTGACACACTTCGCATGATCTCCCAGGTAGAAAACCATATTGCGAGTCGCGTAAGAGCTTATTTTCGAAGAAAAAGTAGAGAATTTGGTTATAAATAATTTTTTCAAGACATTTTGCTAGAGCCGGGGTTTTGTGAACGCCTCGATAATTATTTACGTCCGAACGAGATCCCGACTTGAAGAAAGGAAGAATAATAGATGTCTTCAATGAGTCATGAAAGAATCCGTTTAGAAGATAAACTGAGAATACATGACTAAGCAATCGGGGAAAGCTTGGCCCTCTCTTAATAATTGATTTTGGAATACCGTCAGTCCTCAAAGAGTGCGAGTTTTTCAGACGCATTATTTGCTTACGAATTAGTTCTATGGAGAAATCAATGGAACTGGTAATATTAAATGAGGATGCCTGAAACGTCGGAACCAGTTCAGATTCCATCGTAAGATGATTTGCAAAGAATGCACTAAACAATTCTGCCTTCTCAGAGTCTTCGAGAACGAATTACTTAGTTTCATTTAGTAATGGAGGTATTTCATAACCTCGTTTAGAGCAGGATCGACGGTGGAACAGTTGAGCAACAGATTTTGCAGAGTTTGGCTAGCGGAGTGCGCATGATTCCCTCTGTCTGTCCCGTGCAAGCCAAATCTTAGAGGCTAATTCAAAAATAATTATATATATATATATATATATATATATATACAAATATATTTCTTTTTGAATACTTGAAGACGAGAAATAAATGGATGTTAAATGTGAATTTTTATTTCGACAGCAGAGGAATTAAGGGAATGAAGCAAGTTTCAACGGTAAAGTAGTTGGCAAAAAATGAATTTAACAATACCGCATTCCCAAATCCTCTGTATCAAAATGTTTGTCATAGTCAAGTAAAGACGGAGATACATTCAGACGCTTAGTCAATGACCGAACATGGAAGACTTGAGCAACAGATTTGGATGAATTGGTATCACATAGTGCCCAAGACCCCTATACCTATCTTGCGCGACCTTATTTTCAATGCTTATTTAAATATTTATCCTATCCTTAGGTGAAAAGAAAAAGAGCTTTTAGATGAATCGTTAAGTTTCTTTCATAATATGTTACGTCTGTTTTGGAGAAAATGTGAAACAGTTGAAGAGGCTGCATTTGAATTGAATATCTTATGCGGGATAAAAGCCAGGAGCTTTTCTGAAAGGCTCTGCAATAGCTCACGGAAAAAATTCGGATCGTTGATTGAAAATATGCTATGCAAATCAAGAGTGCTTACGAAATTATTTATTAATTCATGGTTCGTGTTAGCAAAGTCGAGGTTACTGCATTTAACCTCAGGCTTCGTAAGAAGGGGACTGGAAAACAACAATGAATTATTGCGTGATCACTTGTGAATAGATCACGATAGAAATTCATAAAGAAAGGGTGGACATAATTTGTAAAAATTAAATCTTAACTGTTGATATTTCTAGTAACTGATCCGACCAGTCGGGACATGTTTGAAAAGTTTATCGTATCGACAAATTTCTGAAGTTTTGGTGGAGATGAATTTGCCTGCCAGTCAATGTCTGGCAGATTAAAATCGCCTACGATTATTTTGACATCAAATTGAGTCGCTGCAATTTTTTCAAATAGATTGCAGAGCTCGCTTTCATTGACAGAATAACACGGAGGAATAATACAGCCAATACCGCTTTTTATTTTGAGGGAGAATGACTAAAACAAAGCATTCATTCCCAGAAAATGATGAAATGCTCCACTGAAAAGGACAATGCAGAGAGGATGACTTAATTTAAAGAAGACAACCAACCGCACGTTTTTTAGTGCGGTCTTGTCAGTATAAATTAAATTATCTATAGCCAACGTCGAGTCGGAAATAAGGGAGTGAGCCCAGGATTCCGTGATGTACCGCACATCTGGATCAAGCTCAAAAGCTACTGTTCTAAGCTCTGTTGTCTTATTTATAGCTGATCTCGCATTGTGTGAAACTAAACTGCGTGTATTCCAGAGCTACAGGTTTAACTCATTCGTATTTATAAAAAGAAGTATTTGGTGGCGGAGAAGAAAAAAAGCAAAAGGTGGGAAACAAAAAATCTCTAGACTAAAATTTGCCGAAATGTTACTGTTAAAAGAACTGAGATTATTTTACAACAGCGTATTTGGATACAAAACATGGAAGGGAAGGCTTTATTGGGGCATGGGAAAGATAGGGGTTGCCTAGAAATGAGATTTTAAGGACCGTTAACATAAATTGATGGAAAACGTATATTTAAAAAATAAATAAATGATTTCGAAAAACTGCTGAAATAATTAGAAGACTTAATTATTTGGGGATTGTTGACACTTTTTGGCTTGGAAAAAATGCCACCGTTATCGTTTGCATCTTTTTTTAGATGGTGAGGTCTTAGCAAGTTTCCCATCGGTAATGGAATTACTGATTTTAACGCCTGGTTTAGCGAATTACTCAGATTTACTGGGAGTTTTGTTAGGTTTACTAGATTTGACAGATATAGCAGGCGAGGTTTGCTTGGGAGGGGAAGGAGGTGGCATTGACACGATTTCACTCGAAGCAGGCACAAGCTGAGCAGGTGAATATTCAAGTGGAATCGAAATATCTGTAAATACGAAGGGCCGACGGCTTGCATTACCTAGAGGGCCAACCTCATAGATAACTTTTGGTATTGTAGATGTAGACCTAGGCTTCTAGTTTGATAATAACAGTAAAACCCGATGTTCCATTGGGTTTTTATCTTTACAGAGAAACAGCTTGTTTTTTTAAATATTGAGCTGCGTGGTTATGCTTGGAGAAAATAATGTCAAATTTAATCGCGGAAAACACATTTGGCCAGAATTGGCGGGGTTTTGCTACGGGAAGAAATCGTCTTATCGTTAGCGACTTTAAAATTAAAGCCGCACGAGTAAAGGCAATGAAATGCAACGTCAAGGCCGTTTTTAAAAGAAAGTTGAAACTTTTCTCATGTCTGTCATATGACTCATTACTTACCATGTTTACAAACGTCTCAAGTTTCTCGCATCTTTGAGAAGTGAGTGACGAAAACTTTCCGTCGAAAGTGGTACTGAGGGTCGTGAACAGAGAACCATATTAAGACATTAAGATATTAAAGTTTTCCGGGGCATCAAGGTCAAGTTTCTTCATGTTTACGGTGAGGTGCTCTAGTGTAAGTTTTACGCTAAGAGGATATTTGTGTCTAAGCGCTGACTAAGGTTTCAAAGTTCAGAGGGATTTTACTCGAAGACTATTTTCTCTTCCTGGATCCAGTATCTCTTATACGGATAGATGCCAGTTAGCAAACATTAAATTTCTGTGGGTTAGAAGACTCGAAGCCGGTCTCTGCTTCCTGTTTCGCGTTAAATCTAGCCCAAATCTCCCACGAATTAACTCTCCTACTCCGGTAGATCGACCCTATGCCACTCGTAATTCCTCCATGAGCATTTCACCACCCCTTAGCTCCACAACTAACCGGTCTCAGTTTTTTGCCTCCAAATATGCTTTCATCTGGAATAATCTTCCACTGCAAATTAGGTTGTTGTCCACATTAGCTATTTTCAAAACAAAGTTATGCAAACATTTAACTTCAGAAGATATAAAGTCCTAATTGTCTGTTTCCTTCCCTAACTCGCAACTTTTGGATTTCGAAAAGGGTCCCCCTGGTATTTGAGGCAGCTCCCTTTATATTATAATGGTCTCTTATTATATGTCCATCATCCTCTGCAGAGTCAATCTTATATTGGTCTCTTATTATATGTCCATCATCCTCTGCAGAGTCAATCTTTGCATTCACTTTTTGCCCCTCCTTTTAAAGTAGCATCGCCAAGTCTTGACAACCTTGGTACATTCCTCCGCTTTTGCAACCCCGACGATGGTCTCTAGGTTCAGTTGAGAATCAAGGCCGGTTCTGATGGTTTTGCCTCTTTGGTTGATGGACTATGCAGTCAGCAATGTCACATCTCGATGAGAATCTCATGACCTCTACTGTCCCCTCTTCCTTTTGACCCTGGTGTCCACAATGCGTTCGTCCTCTCTCACCTCCACTGGTGGTTACAAACAGTAGCTCTGACTGCTATATTATCTCTCACACGACAAGGAGCGTTCCGAACCCTCATACGTTGTCAGCAACATCACAGCACTATGCCATTGCAGCTAGCTATTAATTTTTTAGTGAAGACGTTTTTTTCTCCTATTTTTTCAAATTGGTGGCTCGCTGATTTCCGCCTCCGATTTAACTGTAGGAGTTTTTTTTACTGCTTCTTTTCTAGTTCACTAGTTATGTTAAAGATTGTTGACTTTTGTTTTAAAAATGGCAAATCGTTGTGAATAGGATATGCCTACCATATTGTTAATTTCTGCTGTTAATATGTCTGCTCACATAGTGCAGCAATTATCCATTTGTATTTATTTAAACCGCGATACTAAGTTTGAAATGATGGGGCTCTCTGGGCCTTAAATATACAATTTATTTATTTATTTATATTGAATTTAAAATATAAGTATTTTTCAAAGCGATAACACAAAAGTAAAATTGTCACTAGTGATGTTTTGCGTAAGAAGAGATGTAATATTTGTAATATATATAATTATAAATCCACGAACAAAAGTAGAATTATAAAGCGTATACATATAATTTAAGTTGAAATTTTGAAAAAATATTATCAAATTCTAACAATAATTTCTTTGCAATAACCATTTTTACGGTCGACATATTAACCAGTGGGAAATCTATATCAGCATTCATATTTTCGACGAAAGATAAAAACAACAACCTCAACTTGTCATAAACTACCTGCCTCGGGACCCAAGCGTTTCTTCGTTACACTAAGTAGTCTCAACCTTGACTCAAATATGCAACCCCTAGTTAAAGCTAAACAGCTAGATTTGTCTGCGTAAAAGAACTGCAATGACTTCATGATGAAGTTAAGATCTATTTTATCTATACTTGGTAACCTGTTCTACGGTAATATGTCTAATGTTCCCTCTCAGCATTGCAGACGTCTCGACTAGCTTGTTCACTTGGTCCCCAGCGAGCTTTGGACAGACAGAATCGTAATCATATTTTTTTCCAAAAAAATGCTCCCATGCACACACGCCCAGTTGACGTTGCTATCGACTTTTTGTACTCGACTTGTCTCAACTACAAAATAGTGGAAGCAAAAGGCCTCCCTTCGCGTAGCAAGAATCCTCCTATCTTAGTTAAATTGTTTTCGACAATTGAGGTGGACTCAATATTTTCTCAACGAGGTTACACTTCTTGAAAGCTGGAACTGAAAAAAATGTTTCCTTCGTCGATATCTTACACCAATGGATCGAAGAAATAGGTCTTTCCTATCCTCGACTACTCAACTTAATATTTCCACTAACCTCAACGCACCGGTTAATTTATCTCCTCAGATGTCCAATTTGGTCAGGCCCTCCACCTTCTACCTCGTTTCCCCCGCGGCCGAATAGTGAAATATCCAGTGCTTTTAGCCACCTGTAATGTCCTCAACACCGTCAAAAGAATTTATACCATCTAAGCCGTCTAAAACACTTAGACCAACAGCTTCTCCTCGTGAACGCCGTTCTCCAGGTCTTTCCGTAAAATTTCCCGCGCCACATGCTGGGAAACCTACTTCGGTTCTAAGTGGTGTCCCTCAAGGCTCCGTCTTAGGGCCATTACTCTTCTTAGTGTACATCAACAACTGTGTAGACGACCTTAGTTGCAGTGCCGTCATGTTTGCAGATGATGTTAAATTGTGGAGGGTCATGAGCTCTGATTCCGATAGGCACGCACTTCAAGAGGATCTCAACCGTCTAAGCAACTAGTCTGCTCATTGGCTCTTAAATTTTAACGTTTGCAAGTGTGTGATCCTAAGACTGCGTACCAAAAGGACCAGTGAGGAGTATGATTTCTACCAATACATTCTCAATGGGCAGCATCTATCAATTGTGGAGGAGCAGAAGGACCTCGGTGTACTAATAAACTGCTCACTCGAACCATCTTCACAGTGTATAAAGGCAGCTAAACGTGTGACACAGGTCTTATTTGCGCTCAGACAGGGATTGGTGCAGATTGATAAGGCACTCTTACAGAAAACCTACGGAGCATTTATTCGATCTCACTTGGAATATGCCATCCAGGTCTGGCGTCCGTGGTTTAAGAAGGATTATCTACAGCTGTAACGAGTACAGGCGAGGGCTACGAAGATGGTCAAGAATTTTTGATCATCTGCCTTACGAAGCCAGACTGGCTGAACTTGATTTTGTTTCCTTTCAATTACAGGCAACTACGCGGTGACCTCAACCAAAACTACCGGACTGTCAGAGGCTGCAAGTGTGCCCTAGAATTTGCTGACTTCTTCGAATTGGGTTGGACGGAACATCTGCGGGGTCATCCCTTTAAACTGCAGAGGAAGTTGGTCCACATGGACGTCCGTCGGAACGCCTTTTCGTAGAGGGTCGTTGGAGCATGGAACCGACTCCCAGACGAGGAGGTCATTTCAGAAACTGTTGACACATTTAAATGCAAACAAGATACGCATTTGCTGAGAAACTATTGTTATGTTTTATAATAAAAATATGAATATAGTAGGACTGCATTTAAAGTTTCTTACCGTTGAACACTTCTTGCATCCTAATCTATGCTAACCTTTTTTAGCAATCAATCAACTAAGTCTTATTAGTCGGCAGACCCCACACCGGAATCGACTGCGCTAGCATCTGATTGGAAGTACCTATCCCTTCGAATCGACCGCAGCCGTTTCTACCTCTGTCAAATGAATACTCTCGAACGTCAATAACAGATTAGTCTTGACTCTAACCATTCTTAAGATGATACATTCATCCCCATTTTGTATAGCTGTTTCAACTTCAAATTTTGCTATTTCTAAACCTTAGAAAAGAGGTTTTTTTACTTAAAACAAACTCGTAATTTCGATCACTGCTATTTATGCAAACAAACAAACCAAAGCTAACGTGGTTAATGAAAAGAGGAGTTTGTTTTAGATTTTTTTATGTGTTCTAAAGATTTGGCGGTGCCCAAGCAGTGCCAAATAAATAAACCTATTTATATAATGAAGATTTTGTCAGCAGCAGCAGCTTGCGCCTGGCCCACACATATCGATAATCTTACATTTTCATTTGTCAGATTTATTACTGTTAACGTTTATTCTATTGACATTTTTGCATGTGAATAGGGAGCTCAAAAGCGAAAGCCTACTTCTTTTATTAAAATAAAGTGACTATTAGCACCTCTTTCACATACACAATTATAACACCACACTGTCGGTTTTCTCTGATAATTTTATTTCGAATTTGGAATTTATGTTTGGTAAACATCCGGCAAGGCACTGTCTAAGCAAACATCAGTAACGAAATAAAATCATGACGATGTGTGAAAAAATGTACAAATATCTAATAATGAAGGCATAAATTGTCCTGTTAGGTCAACAGTTAGCGATGTTTTTAAATTAATAGTGAACTAGAAAATAGGCAGAAAAAAACTCCTACCTTGAAAATAAAGGCAGAGTTCAATAGGCTTCCATTTTCGAATAGACGGTAGGAGCAAAATACTGCTTCGGGAAATAAGGTAAGGTGGTATAGTAGGCTAATACTGCGGGAGCATTTCAGAATGAGATAATTAAACGACAATATGGTTCATTCTTGATCACTAGGGTGCATGAAACAAAACCTCGTAAAAAGGCGTCAGTGAACATGAGGCCTCAGCATCTTAGGATCCAGAATTTAATTCTGACTATGATGGTAAATATCTAACGTAACGGCATCATTTAAGACTCTGTCTGGATGTGAGCGTCCCAATGACTTCATCTTTTTGATGGGTTATGGAGTACTTGAGGTAGAGAAAAATAGTTTCAAGAATACCGCTCAAATTCCCCATGATCGTTACTCCGTGTCATAGGGAAAGATACTCGGAAAAGATGAAGAAAATAAAAGATTAATAGAGTCAGTGTTAAGATAAATGTGCAGTCTTCGCTTGAATGCAGACAGAATTGTTAACGACCTTATATCAAAAGGCAAGTTATTCCAAATAAAGCTATGCATAAAAGCAAAGATTAGAGAGCATTTACACGTGGAGGATGCAGGATGAGTTATAATTAGTGCAGTTTTTTAGGTTGTAAGGAAGACTAACGGGGTAATGACAGAAAGCTTAGGGAGAGTTGAGCTATTATTTAGTAGAAAAAGGAGACAAAAGCCTGCTTCCAATCTCCTGATCCAAAGACATTTCAGCTTCGTCAACTGCCATCTATATTAAAGCTTCCTTTAAGCACGTCCCATTTGTATATTGTATATTTTGAAGGGTTACAGACATTGTCCTTGATGACCCTATTAATGTAAATCTATCATGGCATGTGTACAGTTAATATAAAAATGGTGTACATTTTTAAAATGTTTTAGTCAAAGCACAACATAACTTAAAATGCGTGTTTACAGCTATAGGCGAACAAAGATAAGGTCAAGGTCGAAGGCGGTTGGTTCAAATTTGAAGATAAGTGAATTTTCGAATTTTCAACTGATTTCTACGTTTCCTGTAGAAAATATTAGCTTAATTATTGACAATTAATTGTATTTCTACCTCATCATCAGCTGCACATACCTGCAATTATTGCAATTGCAAAAGTGAGAAATATAGAGTTTTTAAACTTTTTCACCCTACATAGCCTCATTAAAGTTCTCGCAGATTTACGTCGAAACGACGGAATCTAAAGGCTAATTCTAGAAATAAAGTTGAAAATTTGTAAGTTTACCTTATTTCCAGCGAAGAATAATTTTTAGTAACTGGTATACCAGTTGATATAATTTTTCATCCTGCATAGCCTCTTCACTAATTCTATTTTTAGTTTAAACTCGTTACCTAGCAGATAATTGCTTGCAGTGACTTACTTAAAATATTAAATCTTTTATTCCGCAAAACGTTACTAGTAACAAATTTCCTTCGTATTATTGATTTGAAAAGTACTAATATTTGAAAACCAATATGAAACCCCAGTCAGTACTTAGACGCAAACATCCTCTTCGCGTAAAACTTCCACCAAAACAACCCACCTTAAGCATGATGAAATTAGACCTTGACGCCCTGGAAAACTTTTTTTTTCAATTCAATTCAAATTAATTTATTGAGGGAAATAGGCATGGGCCTTTGAGTACCCTATTTGTAACGTAAAATTAAGTGCGGTATACAGAGAAACCATGTGGGTTGCAAAGGTACAAAAGGCGGTAATATAATATGACAAGTGGTGCATGACTCTCGAGGGTTAAGATAAATTCCTCATCGCTCAGGCTCGTTGCAGAACATAAAACTGTCAAGGTTCATTTTAAAGCTTTCCAGCGATGGTGACATCACAACGTCTTCAGGGAGGGAATTCCATGGTTTAACCGCTCTGACAGAGAAGGAGAACATGCGCACATCCAGTCTCGCCTGCTGGACACGCAGTTTCAATGGGTGACCTCGGAGATTGGTCGTGGTGGCAAATTCAAAGAAGTCCGAGAATTCCAGGCAACAATCCAATCCTTTTACAATGCGGAATGTCTGCAGGAGATCACCACGCATTTGCCTATAACTCAAAGGGAACAGATTAAGATTCATTAGGTGGGTTGGATATGGCAAGGAGCTTTGACTTCTAACCATTTTGTTGGCTTTCCTCTGGACTCTTTCGAGGCAGTTCTGATCTTGAACTGTCCAGGGTTTCCAGGCGTGCATAGCATATTCCAAATGCGGCCTAATGAATGTTCCAAAGGTCTAAGCAAAAAGATCTTCATCGAAATACAAAAAGGCTCGTCTGATCGCATGCAACACCGAAATTGCCCTCTTCGCCACTTTCAAGCAGTGAGACGATGGTTTTAAGGTGGTGGTCGTCAGCACACAAAGGTCCTTTTGGGTTTCCACGTCTTTTAAGGCTTCACCGCTGAGAAAGTAACTTCTACTTTCAGCAGATCCAGATGGGTTGCCTAAGCGAAGTATTGTACATTTATCGACGTTGAACCGCAAAAGCCAATGATTCGACCACTCCTCAAACCGCGTTAGGTTGATCTGCAGTTTATCTTCGTCAGCAGGGCTCTGGATTACATTCCAGATTTTAATGTCATCGGCAAACATTGCTGCTTCACAGTCGAGATTCCTGACACAATCGTTTACGTATATTAAAAACAGTATTGGCCCTAGTTCTGAGCCCCGAGGAACCCCACTCTCGACCGCAGCAGAACTTGACCTCTCTTGGCCGATGCACACAACCTGGCGCCGACCCACTTGAGGAGGTTACCTCTGATTCCAATTTTTTCTAGCTTGTACAGCAATTCTTTCTAGCTTGTACAGCTACCTGTATGTCTAAAGATGATTCTCTCTTCGCGATCCTTGGTACCATTTTTGAGGGAAAGTTGTCTTCAATCACTTCTCAACAATGCGTGAAACTAGAGCCTTTTAAAAACATGGTCAGTACTGAGTCACTTGACCGACATAAGAGAAATTTCAATTATCTTTAAAAAAACGTTCCCAAGACTAAAATCCCCCTGGAAGTTGCATTTCATTTCCTTTACTCGTGCGGCTTTAACTTTAAAGTCGCTGAAACTAAAAGGATATCGTCCCGTAGTAAAAACCCTCCTATTCTGGTCAAACTTTTTCAACGATTGAAGTTGACCTTATATTCTCTAGGCATGAGCACTCAGCTCAATATTTGCAAAATAACAAGTTGTTTATCTGTAGGGATAAAACCCCAATGGAACGTCGGGTTTCACCCTCATCAGCAAACAAGAAGCCTTGGTCTACACCTTCAATACCAAAAATTATCTCAGAGGTTTGTCCTGTAGCTAAAGCAAGCCCACGGCCCTCCGGATCGACAGGAATTTCGATTCCAGCTGAATCTTCACCCGTTAACCTTGTTTCTGATTCGAGGGAAATTGTGTCAACTCCACTTCTCTCTCATCCCAAGCAAACCATGCCTGCTATACCTGCCAAATCTACTAACCCTAAGAAAACTCATAGTAAATCTAAATCTGTGGCTAATCCAGACTTTAAAATCAGCAATGGCATTACCGATGGGAAACCTGCTTACCCCTCAGCATCTACAACAGCTGCGAACGCTAACGTTAGCATCTTTCCTAAACCAAAAATTGTCCAAAATCCGCAAATATTTAACGCTTCTAATTATGCTACCAGTTTTTCGAAATCATTTATTCCTTTTTCAAATGCCCGTTTTCCGCCAATTTTTGCTAACGTCCCGCAAAATCTCATTTCTATGCCAATCCCTATCTTTCAAACGCCACAATATAGCCTTCCCTTCCAAGGTTTTCATCCAAATATGCCGCTATACAATAATCTCAGTTCTCTTAACAATAAAATTTCGACAAATTGTAGACCAGAGCAATTTTGTTCCCCACCTTTCGTTTCTTCTTTCCAGTTTTCTTCTCCGCCACCAAATTATCCTTTTTTATAAAAACCGATGAGCGTAACCTGCCGCTCAGGAATACGCTCAGCTTAGTTTCACTCAATGCGAGGTCAGTTAATAAATAAAGGATGGCTGAGCTTAGGGCAATAACCTTTGGGCTTAAGTCCAGATGTTAACAATTGCATCACTGGATCCTGGTCAGTCTGTGTACTGACTCTGGCAGCACAGATAATTTCAATTTGTAGTGACCTTGAAGACCGCTGAAGACTGGCGGTCGTTGCCCCTGCTATATTAAGTCATCAGCAGCGCATTTCCTTTCGTCTAGACATTTCTTCTTTTCGCAAATGGCGTAGCTTTAGCTTCAGTCATCCTCCGCGCAATAAAAGCGGTATTGGCTGTGTCTATGATCACTCCATTATTCTGGCAGTAAAGAGAAGCGATCTCTGTGAAAATATTTGAAAAGTTGCCAGACCCGCGGTTTTGATGTCAAATAATCGTAGAAGCGATTTTAATCCTTGAAACGCATTGACTGACGAAGACCAGTCCTTTCCTCTAAACATCAGAGGGAGTGGTTGATACTATTATCCCTTTCAAACTGTGTCCCAACTGGTCAGATCAGTTAATAGAAATTACGGCAACGGTAGATTTATATTACAAAGATGTTTACCCTCTCTTTATGAATTTTCATCATGATCTGTTACAAGTGATCGCGCCAATGAATTCACTGTAGTTTTCCAGTTCACAGCTTCTTGCGAAAGTCTGAAAGGGTTAAAATGCAATAACTGTCGGAATTTGCTAAAATAAACCATGAAACGGTAAATAGTTCGTAAGAACTCTGGATTATGGCGCCACTGTGATCTCGAAACAACGATCTTAACTTTTTCCGCCAGACTGTAGCCGCAGGCCTCACCGAAAAATCCGGGCTTTTTATCCCCGTTTAAAGATTTTTAGTTCACCAGACAAGCATTTCTATTTTCCATTTCACCAGAACAGACTTAAAGAACTAAAGCAACTTAAAGACTCATCTAAAAGCTCTTGTCAGTTCAAGTTAAAAGTTTATACAAATAAGCGATTAGCATCGAGAATGAGATAACACAGAGCTTCAGCGTAGAAGTCTCGAGCTACTGTGATATATTCTCAATCATCAATCTGCTGTATTCGGTCTTCATTCCAGCGTCTGAATGGCATCGCCTTCCTCAGCTTTGCAATTGGCCACAGTGTTTCAGAGTAGCAAATTATTAGCTCGTTTTACCAACCACTTCAACTTCTTTACCTCTCGTTTCTCTTTCAAAATTCGCTTCCAAACAACTATTAATTTCTCCAGCGCCATTAAAAGAAAAACTTCACCGAAAAAATATCAGTTGCAAACTATGCTGTTTTCGCTCCTTCAAACAGTTAAAGTTTTCACCACTAGCAAAATTCTTCTCGACAACTTTTCCGAGATGATTTCTTCCCCAATTCATTTTGAAAGCATTATATTACCAGCTTTTAAATCTGGTTCCCGTTCGAGGACATTCCTAAGCAACTATCGCGGGTGTTCATAAAGAAACGCCCTCTCTTGCTAAACTCTTTAAAAACTAATTGCCAAGAACAAATTGCAGGGGCATAGCTTCAATCATCCATCAACTTTTCCCAACACGACTTCTTACGGATGGTTTCTTGTGAAACCTGCCACATGTCTTTTCAATCTACTAACCTCATTCGTAGTGGATCGCTCCAATATCCTTAATGATTTATCTGTTTGATCTTCACAAGGCCAATGGGTATATAAACGACTTCTAAACTAGAAGCTTTTGATTTAACAGTCCCCTGCCGACTTCCAATTAGTCGCCTTCCTACATGATCAAAACCAATTTTAGTGGATTCTCATACTCAAAATTACTAGATGAACAATGATATTCAAAATTCCGTATTGGTCCTTTAGTAACCTAGCCCTATTAAGCCAATGAATTTGATAGCCACTCTTGATTCTGTTTACGCTCGAGACGCCATGAACTATCCATATGTCCTTCGTCTCCAACGTGACATTCGAACTCAGATACCATTCGATAGATGCAATGCCATGCCTTGTTTTCTGGATACTAACCATCGTCAAAATTCAATTCTGGTCGCAATTACTTGGACTATTTAGTACTATTGTCGTGGCTGAATTCTTTCCTTGCCTAGTAGATAAAAGAACTGATATATTGTTCATTATCTGTTAATGCTGATATACCTACATTCATGTTTTTCTAAGCAGTTTTTTCGTACCTTCTATTCGAAAATGAAGGCCTAATATGAACTCTGCCTCCATTTTTCATGAATTTGTACGGGATTTGTCACTGCTACTCCTAGTTCACCAGTGATTTTACTAGCTTGCTGTAACTGTTGACATAGCGGGACAGAGTTATGAATTTGTACATTTTATCTGCACACTTGTTGTCATAGCTTTATTTCGTTACTCATGTTTGCGGAGACCAGTCACCTATCCCGGTGCTAGCAAATATATATTCCTAAAAATTCCTAAAATATTTCATCCGATAGTTAAACATTCTCTGATCCGTTTGCATTTTATGCTGATGATCTCAAATTCGTGTTATTCCCTCTCCTAACT
>WEDG01005498.1:0-97875 GCA_017591395.1 Schistocephalus solidus
AAGGATTCGTCCCACTCAGAAATGATATTTCCAAAGGGCAGATAATACGCAGTCCAGTTAGATTGTGAAAGCGAAGGATTCGTCTCACTCAGAAAGGATATTTCCAAAGGGGAGATAATACGCAGTTCCTTTGTCAGTTTTTATAGCCAGATGTGTCTTCTACACTAAGGTAGAGACTAAAAACTCGTAGGCTCGAAGGATTTTCTTCAGTTTATTTGTTTAGTAAGTGCAGGTAATAAGCAATGTGCTTGAAAATCCTTTTGATTACATGCCAGTGCGTTATAAAATAGGTGTCCTAACTCGTGAAATCTGATGGATTTCTTGAGTTATGGCCCGTTTCGCGAAATCAGCGCACACTGCGTCCACAAAAATTTTACATGAATAAAGAACCGATCGTTAGGAAATATATGGCTTTTTGTGGTTTACAAATTAATATTACATTGTCTAGAAATGTTAATTTTTTTAGAATAGGTACAGATTACGAAAATGTGAAAAATTGACCTAGTTGAATAAACTGAAGTTTTAAATGTATAGAAAGCCTGACCATGCAATTTAACGAGTGAATGAAGCAGAAAAAGCCGAATTCCTTTTAAAATAGTCTTTTTCAGAGTTTTGCACATAAATATTTCGCTAGATTAAGCGCAACGTAAAGTATGGCCGTAATCAAGCAGCCTAACATGAAAGTGTATATTCCAACACCGTTTCACAAGAATTTGTAGTTTCTTCCGTTTGTACATTGTCTTAGATTCTTTTGACCAAGGCAAGCAAATTTTCGCTTCATTGTGCCGATAGGGACGTCACAGGAATATAATGTTTCATAAGCTTACATGTTCACAGGTCGGACGATGACTAATAAATTTAAATAGAATCGTCAGGTGCAATCGTAAAGGTACCTTTTGGTGTATATAAACAGGACTTTTCTATTGTTAAATTTCTCTATGAATATTTTGAGTTTTCTACGACGATGAGTTGCAGATAGTCTTTGAAAATAAGGCGAATTCTTTACGATTCTCAGTGTCTTCAGTCGACTGCCCATAAATGTACATTTCGTTCGATGTGTTTGGTAAAACCCTCAAAATAACATATTTCTTTAAAGCATTTACCGAAGCAGTGACTTTTTGGGCATTCTTTCTAATGCAGACGGCCGTCTGGGTCATATTTGCAGACTCACACAAACATGAAAACTCGCTACCATGAAAAATGAACGTCCACAACAAAAGCTGGGAAAATATATGCCTATAATTAGTTTAAAAATTTCCTATTATAAGTTAACTTGTTAAAAAACCCTTTAATTAGATGTTTTGCTGTTTAATTCCTGCGTAATTGACGTTTTTTCAAAGGGAAGTCAAGAAAAAACTCGGACCGTTTGACCAAATTTTCGACTTCACTGAAAAGTAGGGATACAATTTCTGTTGAAAATTAAAGAACTCTCTTTTCTCTTTCTATTGAAGCGTTTTTCGATATCTTTGCTTTCTTCTCAGTCTAGTTCTAAGCTTTCAAACACACAAGAGAGTGGCCGAATATATACTCAGATTTTGCGATGAAATGTGAATTTTCTGCCCCTTCCGTTTCAAGTTTCCTTATTCATTTATGGTCAACTGCAGACCGAAATTGTCTTTTCAGGCTTCGCGTATGCCGCGACTGCTAAAAGTCGCGGTGTATCATCGCTTCTCGAATATATGCGCGTTTTAGATCCTAACTATCGGTGTGGAAAAACAAAGTACATTCACAAAAGTTTATTACAGCGTTTTTTGGTACAAAACGCCATAACTTTGCAAAACTTGATTTTTTAAACTAAATTTGTCATAATTTTTTCGTAAACAATCTAAGCTCTCAAATTTACATTCACCTGATTTTGTGAAATCAAAACAAAATTTACCGTATCCGAAGGGATATATTCCAAATTTTTGCGGCTTATATTAATGTTTTTTCATAGTACTGTGCATAAAAGCAAAACTTTTGATCTGTAGCTTGTAATAGCCCATGAAAATTCCTGGATAGCAATTATCGTCTGATTTTACCCCATTTTGCCCCGTTTTCCCTTGAATAAACTGATCTGAAGTGATCTCTTCATTATTAAACAGCTTTTTCTTCATCAATTTAATGCAACAAATAGAACTAACCCATTAAAATGCCTGCCCTGCTACTACCTCAAATTCTGATAGAGACATTTCACGAGTCAGGTAATCTACTGTATACCTCAGCACACGTGCTATTAAAATTGCCACTATTGACATAGTACTCACAATATGTAAGTAGCATTTTAAAACGAGTAACTCTTGCCCAAAGGGTTGTGCTGCGCACGCTCTGGTTGGCCTTGACGCAAGGGTATCAGCGGCAGGACCGAGAGGAAAAATGCCTGTCTGCTAAAAATAGTGGCGTCTTATACCTAAAATATGGCCACGCACAGGCTCAGTTAAACAACCACAACAACAATAGATGCTGCGACACAAGTGCAGTCGTGTACTGTCCGTTGAAACGATTTAATTGGTATATAATGCTGGAGATGCCCGTGTTCTGGGCATAGCCTTTTTCAGTTTCTTGCGCAGTGAGACCACATGCTCTGGCTGCAGCGAAGGCTACAGTGAAGCTACCCCAGACCCGGAAGAAGTAGACTTGCTCGCTGGGACAAGAACTTAATTCGCTTGACGTTTCGGATTTGGACTCAAACCCAGACTTCTAACACGTCTCTACCAACGGTAGAAGAACAGGCAGTCTGGCCATCCCCCTGCCTCATTGTCCAGGCACGTTTATAAATTCACTGCAGGACACGTCACTCAGGTAGAAGAAGTAAAGTAGAGTTGCAATCGCAGGAAATGTCAACTGAAATTCTAAAAATCTGTTTTCGTTTTGCTGCCTCTTTCCAAGATATTTTAGTCACAAGGGGGTGTCGATTTGAACGAGCTTCTTTTCTTCCGCTTAAATAAACCACACTGTAACAAATATTACTTCGTGAGTATGACTTTTTCTCATTGAGTTTCGACGACTATAAATGGAACTATATTTTATAGAAAACATGCACTAAAATATTCTTTCTTGCCCTCGCTTCGGAGCCAATTACGTCTTCTTAAAACTTTATACTTAAATAAGGAGTATCTTTCGGTTTTAAAAAGTTTTTCATTTCCCGAATAATTTTCAACCGGATCTGCTATTACAATTGCATTCGTGGTTCCCAAACTACATGCTGTATACATTCCGCCTATGGAAAATCATACATTTCTCCCCGATATTGAGATGGATACACTGTTTTATAAATGGATATTTCACGATCTTAGGAAATCTTATAATTGGAAACTTTGTAAAACCGAAAAATACCCTTTCTTCAAACATGGACTTTGAAACATACGTATTTTGATATCAAATGAGTGCAAGAAAGCACAGTTTTGTATAAGTTTTCTATAAACTCTATTTTAATTTTCAAAGGCATCTGAAATCAATAAGAAAAAGTCGTACTGCGTACTTTCCATAGTATTGTAGTTTTTGCAGGCGGTCGGAAAAAATTTGATTCAAAGCCGGTATCCGGACGTGGCTGAAGTATCTTGCAATTTTTGTGCCCGATAATTTATCTTTCATACCAACCTAAGTAATCTATTCAAGTGAACAGCACTTTTGCGAATTTTGGTGCACATTTCACGAGATAGAAAATCTACTGTAGTTTTCTCAACTTCCGAACTTCGGACGCCCGTCAACCCTAGCGGTTTTGAAGCTGTGGACACCGCCATCTTTGAGGTGCTGGAGGAACTGAAAAACAACAGAACACAACGGGAACAATGGCCATTTGGTGGTGACTTAATTTACTCTTTTCGGACCATCATTGCGGAAATGGGACCACGGAACCGCAGACAACGGCGATTGACAGGCCACCGATCACAGCCTGAGACTTGCAGCGAGCCCGTCTCTAAAGTCTCCGACGGAATCATCCGTCCTGGCCACTTCCACTTTTAAACTTGCATGTGGGCAGGAAATAAGTAGACGTGCCTTCGACCGGCGCATCGCCCTGGTGGTCAACGATTTGCGCTTCGAACAGGGCAAAGGCGACAAAATAATAGAGTTGCATGATGCCATTGAATTTTGCGACCCCTCATTCAACTGTTCAAATAGACCCTAGACGGATGAAACATGATAGGCAAATGAAGCATGACCTGTGCGCAGGGTTAGATGGAAAAGGGGGAGAAAAGTTATCTAAGCAAACCAGGTCAGATTTCAGTCAAAACATGTCAATGGTGATTAAGACTGCAACTCGCAGTCAGTCATGCTGTAGAGGTGGAGGAGGGGCGGCGGAATAGGGCTACGTCTCTTATCGGTTCTCACCATGGCAGTGCGAGGTTGATCACGTGATACAGCCGCTTAAAGAGTTCTGGTTTTCTTCGCCATATTGCAGCGGCCCCTGCAAATGGCACGCGACGCCCAGTCGTCATCCGAAGGACGACCTTAAATGCAGTCATTGGGTCCACCGTATGGCCAGTGTCGAGCAAGGGCTCCCCAATTGAACTCTGAGGTAACCTCTTTTCTGCCCTTAGCAGCCATTTCGGCATATGTTCAGCTGACCGAGTTGACAGATGCCTGTGCGTGCGCCCAGTCTATTTGCATCTGCGACTACAATACGTAGTGACCGTATGAAGTTGAATAAGAGGTCGCCAAATTCTGTGAAGTCATTAAATTCTGCCGCAGTGTAAACAGTGACACCCGAGAAATTAGCTAAGAGATTTATTTATTTACAGGCTGCATTGGACTATGCTGATGAAGTGACAGGCCGGCCGTCGCGAGATGTGGTTACTTGTTAGTTAATCCCTTCCAGCCGAAGTCCATTTCCGATTTTTGCCTATAAAATTTGTAGAAACGGTGCAGTGACTTTCCGCAGGCCATTTTAAGCGTAACAATTAGGCGAAGCTCGGTGCAAACACCTAATAATCAAGACCTGACGGTAGCGGTTCGGCTGCATTCGTGGTTTTCTGCTCATTCATTACGCGAAATAGGGAGTGGTCACTTTCAAGAGGCCTTTCTAGAGTTTCGTACCAGTATCTGTCAGATTGATGGGTCAGCTGAATGAAGGTTCACTGCTAGGTGGGGCTTCTGCAGTTAGCATGATGTAGCTACAAATGCTGCTTCGCGTGCGCCAAAGTAAATACTTCATCGCATTTCACTTACCCAATTGTGAAAACTCTATGGTTGCGGTGGGATTCGGACCTGTGGCAGTATAGCCTGTGCTCTACGCACCGGAGCTATGATGACCCAATAGAGAATCTTGAGTTTTTCGCGTTTAGGCTACTTAACCCGTCTAGTTATACCTATATCATCCCACGTACCAACCAATATACACGTTACTTCATACCAAATGATTTCGGCTATAAACAACTTCACATTGGTGGAGGCACGCTCACCGATCAGGTTACGTAAGTGTTTGTCCCGTTGTGCCTCCGGGTCCAATCCAGAGTCTTCACAAGCAAGCGCATAGCGATGAGCCGACAAAAGAGACTGAGATAGCCATTTCTGGTTGATTTTTAGCCAGCCAACCCTAGGCTTCCGGACCCATGGTTCAAATCCAGGTTCTCTGGTCATTGAGCGTTAATTAGTCCAAAAGCCTGTTGCTCTGTTGGTGGTGATCAGAAGTAGTAACTACGGCACAGGGCACGCATTAATCCAGGTGCGGGACGTGCTTATTCCACTTTCAAAGGTCGTAAGCGACGACGGACTGATAAAGTGACAGACCGGCTGTCGCGAGAGACGACATCCATCGTGTACCCTACGGAGTGGGCGCAGTACCGGGGCATTGCGCGTGAACTAGTTTATAGTGAGGTAGACTTGCGCAGCCCCTTATATCAACACAGAATTTGCCTTAATACCTTCATTCCCTTTTCGTCTTACAAGATCTTAGTGATCTGCTTGTTTAATTCTGGTTGCTCACCTCTTACTTACCTTTTCATTAAAGCTCTTTATGAGTTTTATGTTGCCTTAACCTGCCTGGCCCGTCTAACATGGTCGTTGTTTTTATTCCAGATATCTACTCGCATCGTCCACCAGAGCCTGTTGGAAATGAACATGCAATTCACTCGCATCCCTGTGAGCACATTCATTTGAACTTTTCAAGCTACTTAGTAACCCATAGTAGAATGTTTTACTTATTGTTTCTCGTTTCAGCTCCAGGCCTTCCCAAACGTCAATATCCAAATTCTCCACTCCGAAGGGCTCTTCAGCCACACAGGTCCAGTTCTGTTCGTACTCCAGGCTGGTGGTTTGACGAGGGCGGGCCTGTGGACATCGCGACTTCTTACCCGCTCGGAGCAGGGCCACACCACTCGGAGCCAGCGCGAACTTCTGCTCGAGGCCCATGCTGCTGGTTTCGCCGTGGCCATAATCAACGCCAACGAAGTTTTCGCGTCCAGTGCTAACCAGAGCCTCCTGAAACCCAACAATACCGTTTCTAAGTTCTCGTAAGTAGAACTGAGTCTGTGGTCTTTTACCTCGTAGTCTTCAGACGGTCTCACTGCTGTGCGATCTGATAGTTCATTTTCTTTCGCCTTACTCCTTGATCGCTCTGCGAACTCCATATAGTGCATTTCAACTATCTGAACACCTCTTCTCCATACACATTGTGTGCGGATCTTTAGCTGACACCTTTCGTCTAAGTGTCGTTACCTGTGTATCTGAATAGTTTGAACCATGGATGGTCTGCCACTAGTTTTTATTGGTCTAAGTCTGCCACAGTCTCATGCTAGTTCGACAGCTCCGAACGAAGATGTCCACCGTATGGCGGGCACAGGGACGGTACCTTACGCGTGAATTAGTTTATAGTGATGGTAGACTTACACAAAAATCTACCGCACTGACCACCTCCCTCGCCCACAGTTTTATACTCACCAAAAGACGCTGGAAACAGCGCAAGGGGGACAGGCTGTAAGCCCAACCTTGCAGTATTTCTGGCACAGTGAACTTTCGCCCTCCCCTCTTACTTTGGTGAACTTTTTTACTTGAGAATATTGGCTAGCTGGCTTCGAGATACGAACAAAATGCTCTTCCTCTACGTCCTTCCCCCTTCTTCAACCATGAGCTTGCGCTACTCGATTGAAATCTGGGAAGATTGATTCCTTTCCCAAAAACCTTTATCATTCTGTGGAAGACAACGGTCAACACCAGGAGAACATCAGCAACTTGCACAGCAGTTGGGGTTAAACTTAACTAGTATCCGCCTCACTCTTCCCAGGACCGTGTTCCGGTGGCAAGACTAGGTCGACACGACTTGTTGACCTTGCATATGACCCTAACCTTCGCCGGGTGTTTCTCCCATCGATTTCGCTCACAAACCTGAGCATTTACTGTGACGCAGATGCCTCCTCAGCGGAAGTTTGGCCACCAATAGCATTAGAGCTTAATGACAGCCTCATGCAGTTAGGTCTTTATGGTTACTCTGGCTCCATCAAGATGACTGCCCCCACGTGGGCTCCGCATCCACTCCCTCGCACATCGATCACAAGTGCGGCATACATGGGCTATTTGAGGTGCCACATTTCGTGTTTTAAGGAGGAGGAGGAGGAGAAGGGCCTAGGTTTATTTGAGCTCTTTACTTTTGCACAAGCGAACCCCTTTTGATATTTTCGTGGTATAGATCAACCAGCGCGAGCAGTGTTAAGGGGAACCGAGCGACAGATACGCAACCGGCGACGTCCACTGCACCCAGAGTTCAGACGACGGGAGGTTGGCATGGGCGCAGTGGCTAACAAAGCTAAGCAACCTGTCTACGCGTGCCACACACAGGAGCGGTTCTCACAACATTTATGGCAGGCTATTATAGGGTGACTAGAATTTCGCATAAGATAACATGCTGTGTAGAGGACATTGATGAAGAGTCATTGTAGCATGACTCTCAGTTCGGAGAAGGATGGAATTATCTCCTCTTTTGGCAGCCTCCTCTGCCGCGTCTAATGCCGCGCCCTGATTGATTTAGGTGGGTCAGATTTATACAATTTCTCTCGACAGTTCGACCCTCCTTTTCGACGATGTCCACCGTATGCACCACAGCAGGGCGGCGCAGAGACGGTGACTTTCACTTGATCATAGTGAGAGTAGACTTTAACAGCATCTACCTCACTCTCTGTTCCGTTCCCCCACCTGGACCCGGTGTCAATACAGAGTCAAGAAGACCGGAGATGGGAGAGGACGCAGGCCCAGGCACTGTGGTCCAACACCAACCAAGAACATTGCACCGCAAGGAAGAGGCGGCTCGGATCCTAAATGAGTGGGCGTGATATAAAGGCCACATTAAGAAGGAGCCATTGAAACCTGAATCTCAGTCCACCAGTCAACCACTCCGCACAAACACATACGCTAGGCTTACCACGTGGTCCTACTTATCCCGTCAGTTGTCAACCTTCCAAGTCACGGCTTTTACCGCACAATGATAGTTTCAAGCGCTGCAGATTGTTTTTTTTTGTGAGGAAAATGCGCTGAGCCGTCGACCTCACTCTCTTCCCCATCCCTACAATCAGACCACCGTCCGGGCTGGTCAGTTATCTGATGCGGACACGCACACACGGCGCTGGGGGAGGGTTTTATAATCGGTTCTTTATTTTTGCCTTCCTTAGAGCGGCTACTGGGTCCCCACCGGAGCCGGAGTCCTCCTCCTCAACTGCCACAGCCACTGCACTGCACTGCGTGAATATTCCCTCCAACGCGCGCGGCCGTCCGGCCGAAGCGCCGGTGACGGACAGTGCTGTGATGATCCACCTCACTCATCCACTGGTTGCTTCTACCGACCCACCCTCCTGCCCGCCTCCCCCCTTTGCTGCGGCCGTAGGGGAGGAGTCGACGGTTGCATCCACTGGAACGTGGACGTCAGCTTCTCGAATGGCCAACTTAAATGACCAAGGTCTCCTTTCCGCGGCCAGTTTTGTTGATCTCAATGAAGTAGATCCATACGTAGGTGTCCCTGTCCCCCGCCTTTTTGCTTACCTACCCAGAAGAGCAGAAGAGATACTTCTTGCCAAATTTTTGGTGGGGCGTTCTGCTTATTTTCTACGGCTGCATGACGCAGCTGCGATGGTTTGATGTTCCGAGGGGTACGTGAGAAAGAGAAGGAACATGCGTCTCGAAAGTTGCCTCTTTATTTTGTCAGCCAGCGCGATAAAGCCCAACTTATTTACTCGACTACAGACGATTCTAGACTATGCCGGACTCTGGCGTGCTGAACATGGATTGACTGTCTCCGGCACAACAGCCTCCTTACGGAATCTTCGGTCAGCTTTTGGCTGGACCGCACTCGTAAGCGAGGGCATCATGCTTGAACCACACTCTGGTTAGCTAGTTGATTTCACGCGTGCATTGTCGTGTATGGTCTCCAGTTGGTTTGCGTTCTCCATAACAGAGGTTTTCGCCGTGTGTTTTTGGGGGTATAAGTTCAAATTATAAGTCATCGTTGATGACTTCGTCAGGAACTATCAGGCAAGCATAAAGAGTGAAGTTCTAGGGTAGCGACTTGCCGAATGCGATCCTTTCTACTATGCTCGCCCCTCAAATCGAATCTCATACTATGGAATTAGTAAATGAGTCGCGTAAGACCTGTAATCCTAAAAGTAAACTCCCTCACCATACTGGCCAGAACAGCGTTTATCAGCTTTCTGCGGCTCAGTGAATCACCTGCGAGGGGTTTCTGTTTGATAAAATTTCGCTTTTCGGGTGTGTACATGGTTCTCTCATTTACTTGAAGTTGATCATAGTAGACTGTGATGTCCACAGGTAGTAGCCAGGGCCGGTCGTGACACATGTCCAGTGCAGATAACCTTACTCCAATTTTAAAGAAAGTTCCGTCCAAGCTTTGCAACACCAAAAGAGGGGTTGATTAACGGTTTGTACGAAAGGTCACTCGGTAAGGGGTTTTGAGGCATACTTCACGTAGTTACTTTGTGGCCGGTACACCCTAAACGGGCCGCGTGGTTGATGCGTTGGACCAACACGGGGTCTAGATCAGGGTGCGGCAGGCGTTATTCGGGCTGAGCTCCTATAAAAATTGCCGAATTTGGTGGGGGTGCGGACGTGGTGGCACGCGTTGGTGCACACTCATGACGTACCAGCCACCTTTGCTATTTATGGGACTCTGACTCTGTGGGATCTGATTCCGGCTTGGCGGCACGGCCAGGAGCGGCTCCGACCGCGTCCTTACCCCGCGTCAGGTCTCCTTAACGCCCTATCAACACCGGACACAGGCGTGTAAGAGGGCGAGGTTCAGTATGCAAAGCTTCCTTCTTACTGTGACCTTGTGGTGTTAGGTTCTTCTGATGGAAGTCTGTTTCATGCCAACTGAAAGATTAGTACGTGTGTATGTGACGTGCATAGACTGCGGCTCTCTAGTAGATCATACACAGAAACTTAGTTCATCTCCGGTCGGTTTAACTTAAACTTGTAACTTATGCACGAGGCTAGCGGAATTAGTGAGTGCTATGGACTCTGCTCAAGTCACCGTTGTTTTGTACCTTAGCTAGCTAGTACCTGTGCTGTAAGTATCGTAAATAATTCCGTAGTTTATACTACTGAATGCCAGTTGGTGACTTGTGAATATTACATGGTTAGTCCGCAGTGGCTGTTGGATTTCGGCTCAAATATTCATATAAAATTTCGAACCGAGCCTGTAAAGGTTTGTTCCAAAGGATGCAATCCAAGTTCGCGCCCTAATTTCCTCGGAAATTAAACAAGGCAGGATGAAATTGGAGTTCATCTTCGAAAATGACTCCATCCCGCCTTGCACGCACAAGTGTCCACCAAACACTCAGCCACGTGTTTCGCCGGATTTTTGCGGTTGCATGACGCAACTGAGAGTAGCTCCACTGATGTCTTAAACGCCTCACGTGAATCACGTGTCTCTTCTATTTGGGACGTACTTTTGTTAGGAGTGGTTCGCGATGAATGACTGTGAGCCAAACTTCTGAACCTAACCTGAGGACGTGTGTCTTCAGTGTGCTTTTAGCTGACGCCCTAAGTCGCCGGCAGCTGCCATTCTGACAGATCGACTGCTGAATTCGAATGCGTGTTCATAAAAGTCTCTACCACAAAACATAAAAGGCTTATTAACAAAGACAAGAGTGATTGAAATAGCTGTTTCTGACTCATTTGCTGTCATGAGCCAGCGAGGTCGGACGTTTGCGGCCGCGACCAGTCGATCCCTTCCCGTCCCATTTTACTCACCTGTTACCATTAGGCTTAGGATTAGAGAGTTGTGGGTTAGGGCTGGAGGTTAGAGTTAGGTTTAGACATAGCTTTAAGGCTAAAGGTTAGGCTAGCAGTACTACCAGCTGCAATTATATCTCGAGCTGCGGCCATCATGAGAGTCGAATTTAACGATGTCTTCTTCACACTTTGTCCTTCAATGTGATTGACTATCACGGACTGGGATTCAAGTGACCTAGAATATCTAACCATTGCCCTGGTTTTATTTTTTCCACTCGTTTACAAATTCTTATTTTCAGAATGGCAGAACGAATGCCTGGGTTTTACGCTTGATTGGTGTAGTTAAACAGGATAATGGCGTTAAAATAATTTCTTACTTTTGCTTCCCGAAAACAGCTATACGTTAGTTTCGTTTACCGAATCCGCGAAACCTCTATTACCACTATTTTCGTATTACGGGAGTTTTTGCATCCCGTTTGTTCAGTGGGGCCACATAATCGATCTTCCCCTAGTGGCATCCAATTGAACTGATTGTAGGACACAATATGGGCGTTCCTTTTTGCATTATAACAACAACAGTCTGAAACTCTGAAAGACGTTTGCATAATGGCTGGCAGCCAGTAATCGTGAAAAGCAAAGCCTGGCCGTCTTTGCTCAGTCCAATCCTATCGCCTAGTAACAATCAACCATTCGATCTACCCTATTTTTTTCTAGTAAGGATTTTTTATTACTGGCTGCCCGTCGCCATGCGACCGCCTGTTGGGGTTCTTCAACTGGATCTTCCCTTTTTCCGTCTCGAGATAGGTACCAGATCTATGCTCCCCACCACCAAGCGCCAAAGTGTTTTTACGCCCTACTCACACGCATTCCTTTTGGTTCAGTGTGAAGTTAGCGCGGAGGAGCGTGTCCTGGGCGTTTGGCGTCTGATTCTGCCTCTGTGCGCCTCACGGCAGATATTTGTCTGGGCCCACCACCAGGGCGCTGACTGCTTCCTCTACCCCCTGCGTGCCTTTCCTTCGTTCTGTGACTGCGACTGTCTCCAGCTCTCCGCCGCCTCCGCCGCGGACGATACACTCGCGGCGAAGAGAGCTCGATTGCTGACCAATAGGACGATAGCCACCAACGATCCGTCGACGGCCACGACCACCACAACTACGTCCACTGCTACGATGACCTGCCCGACCGCCGACGGATCCGCCTTCACCTCCGATGTCACCCTAAAGTGGGTCAGCAGAGGGAGCGCTGTTTATTTCTTCGCTTTGGTTCTCATGTTTAACCAATTTTCGCAAGATCCCCATGCCGCCCGCTGCTGGCATTGACTCACTTCCACACGGTGCTCTTGTGGTCTGCGCCTGTCTAGTCGCCCCCGAGAGCTTCCCAGCGTCCTTTGACGCCGGTTAAACCTGCTCTGTCCGGTGGGGTGGTGGAAGTCGACAGTTGTACCATGCAGAGTAAATGTAGCCTAACGGATGTTTCATAAGAAAACCGGAGCATTTGTAAGCATTCGACGTTCTTACGGATGACGTCACTGTGTTCAGTACTGTTTGCTGAGAACTTTAGGATATGCTGACCCAACAACGCAGAACTTGATTTATTTTTCTATCAGATTTCCCTTTTGGCTTTACGCGAGATATGTTTGAAGCATGACCACCCTTTTCTGGCAATGGGTTTCCCTTTTCGGCCGTGGAGCAATAGAAGTCTAAACGTTTGCTGCAACTATTAATCACTCTGGCGAAGGACGTTAAGTATTGGTATTTTCTTATTCTTCTTCTTCTTCCTCCACTATATGTATTTGTTTATTTATTGTGCCCCCTAAACGGGCTGCGGGTTAGATGCAATGAACCAAGCCGGGGGCTAGATTACGACACAGTAGGCGCTCTTCGGGATGCGCTCCCATAACAAATGCCGCACATAGTGGGAGGGGGGTGTGGTGGCTCGCGTAGGTACAGGCTCACACCGCGCCAGCCACCTGCGCCTAATCCCGCTTCCAGTGTTCTTGGCTCCGTCTCCACACTGCGCACAGGTGGGTGATAAAAGTGAGTGTGAGAGAGAGAGAGAGAGATTGCGCAGTAGATGCAAAGCAAACCTTCTATCACTTTAAACTAATTCACGCACAAGCCACCGTCTCTGTGCCCCCCTGCGCTGTGGAGCACACGGTTGACTTCGTCGGCCACGACGGTCGAATTTTCACATTTCTTGTAACCATCCACAGCCTTCTCTCTGTTCGCTTATTTGTTAACACTACAGGGGTCCCTCCGCGTTGATAGGCCTGACAAGAACCGAGCGGCTTCGTCTTAGACGGCCAGCCTGTCGAAGGCGGCACGCCTCGGCAACCGCTATTCTCGTTTCAAGGCCTCCTCCCGTAGAGCCTGCTATACCTGCGCCGGTGATCAGTCCAACGCCAGCCACACCCCCAATTGGTAGGTCCCCCCCACCCCCTGCTTCACGCATTTAGTATGTTTTATGACAAACTTAGCCAAGTAGGATTTGTATCGCGAACGCTTAGTGTTAGTGAAGATTAGAATATAAAATTTCCACCTTCAGTCACGCCTAATGCTCACATTGGTTACATGACCTCATAAAGGGCCCAAGGACGTTATGAAGTTGCATATTGACACAGAAGTCTACCCGATTAGTACTCAGTACTCCAGCATAGACTGCACAGTAGGTACGGTCAGGCACCGATCTCCCGAACCGTTAAGCACGAGTCTGAAAAGAAGTTTCGATTAGGAAGGGTTACTTAAGCAGGGCTCTAATATTGATTGTCCTGCAGCATAATCTCGGGATACCGGCTTTTGAATGCGCATCTTTACCATTCTCGGTAAAAAAATGAGTGTTCAAGTACTCAAGTACAACCACGGTGGAAAAATACTGATGTTTGCGGCCAGAAGACAGTTGACTGTCATCAACCGATACTTCTAACGACTCTGCCCCTAACAAAGATCTGGATGGGTTACCCGGGAAGATGGGTTACCCATTAGCCTAGCTACTGGCTACCCGGCGCGTCCACAAGTGGCGGGTAGTGGAACGGCAGCAGCGACAGTGCGACCAGGGTGCGACGGACTGAGGTCTGGCACACTAAAAGCCTTAAAAAAAACCGCGAAGCCCAATGACGGCACTGTGACATGGAGAGAGTGAACCGCCAACCTTCGAAAAAACAATCTGAACGGGTGTTGGGGACACACCCGTACTCACAATCCCCAAGACACTGCATGAAAATATGTCCGAATATAGTACTACGATCCATGCTACGGCGTCCGCGGGAACCGACGCGCTCCGCAAACCTAGTCTAGTTGTGTGGGCAAATAGTATGCGAGCTGGACTACTCAATCGAAATCGGACCCTTGGTATTGGATGCTGGAAGGTGCGAACGTTCCTGGAGCCTGGTACCCAAAGTCTGACGGCATGCAGTCTTTATCAGTACAGCGTAGATGTGTGCTGCCTGTCAGAAGTCCGAATACCTGACTCAGGTTCTCTGGAAACTTAAGATCCCGTGAGCCAACTCGAACTTCACCCTGTACCACAGTGGCCCTCGTGACTTTTTTGGTAGACATGGTGTGGCGATTGCCCTCACGCAACAAGCGCACCGTGCACTGCTTGCTAGGGAACCAGTCAACGAACGGATGGCTTATGTGCGGCTGAAAGGTCACTTCAATAACTGGACTTAAATGGCAGGACTGGACGTGGTGAATCCACTAGCAGTCATCTTTTTGACCGTTTTGAGCTTGGTTCTCGATGTGAAAATGAAGAGAGGCTGGTAAACTTTGCTGATAAGAAACGACTGTTTGTCACGAACATGGGCTTCCAGCACCGCAACAAACACCTGCTGACCTGGTATTCAAACGACAGTCAGCTCGACTACACCCTAGTCAGTTCAAGGTTCCGCAACTGGGTTCATGATAGCAGATCGATGTGTGGTGCCGAGACTGGTAATGCCCATGGGTCTGACCATGTTCTCGTTCGTACACGCTTGAAAGTGCACCTATCATCAACACCCCAAAATGTCACATGCTAGACGCCTCGATGTCGACAAAATCCGGCAACCCGGCACTGCCGAGCCCCTGTACAGAGAAATCTGGTCTTTTTTACTACCCGAGCAGACGAAGAAGGCAGTGGTAAGTGGTCATCACTGAAAGCATTAGTCTATGGGGCAGCTGAGAAAATCCTTGGGTTTACTCAGCGACGCTGCAGTGAGTGGATCAGCGGAAGAGCCCTACAGTTGTCTGCCCAGACAGCTCGAGCCAGGTCCCACAACGATGCTTCCTTCCAACAACTCCGAAAGATGACGGCAAAATCGGCTAGGGAAGACCGGAACAAATATTTGGGCTGAAATAGCGACCTCGATGGAGCAGGCGTCAAACGTAGGTGACACTCGAAAACGCTACCAAATTATCCGCCAAATTGATGGTAGGTCCTCTATACTGAGCGACTCTGTTCGTGACGTGAATGGCACCTTTATTGCTGAAAACCCGGCCAAGGCAGAGCGCTGGCGTGAGCACTTTGAGAACCTTCTAAATTTCGATACCGAGCCAAGAACCCCTTACCACGTGCAACGGAGTCTCCTCCCTCTCCTGCTTATGCAGTTTCATGTGACCCCCCTTCTGAAGGAGAAGTTACTGATGCCATAAAAAGGTTTCGCAACAACAAGGCACCTGGAGAGGACGGTATACCCTCTGAAATCTGCAAGTCTTGTGTCCTTACCCTGGTGCCCTTGCTTCATGAAGCGATTGTACAAGCGTGGAGAGACGAGGTTGTTCCTCATGACTGGGGCTCAGGCATCCTTGTGCATGTCCACAAGAAGGGAGACGAAACAAGATGTGAAAACTACCGTAGCATAAGTCTTATCGACGTTGCTGCTTAAATATTCGCTATTGTCCTTCTCAGGCAAATTTAGGCTGTGCACGACTCAAGGATGAGGCCCAACCAAGCCGGATTCTGTGTTGGGCGTGGATGTGCGGACCAAATATTCACACTAAGGCGCATCCTTGAATTTCGCCATAGTTACCAGCAACTGCTTTGTCGAATTCTCCGCCGCGTCCGATTCCGTCCATCGTGCATTCTTATGGTGGATAATGGCACTAGATGATCTACCATCGAAAATCATCGCCATGATCAAGGCCTATTACAGCTCAACCACTGCGCGAGTTTTGGTTCAAAAACATCTTTCAAAAGCATTCGATATCCGGTTTGGCGTTCGATAAGGTTTTAATTTGTCGCCCATCCTGTTCAACTACGCTATCGACTGGATTCTTGGGAAGGGCCCTGTACGAAGGGGACGTTGTTGAGCTTGCACCCGGACGCCGGCTGGCTGATCTCGACTACGCAGATGATATCGCTTTGGTGATCTACAGTCTATGGTGTCGCGGGTGAATGAAGTCGCTAAATCGGTCCGCTTGTCCATAAACGCGGGGAAGACCAAACTGTTTCAAGCTGCATCCCTGCCCAGGAGAAAGCACCTCTCGAGGTTGATGGCTGTCAACTTGAAGAGGTGGGCAGTTTCAATTACCTTGGGAAGAGGTTGCTGCCGAATGGATAGAGTAAGGATGAAATTGTCTCCCGAATCGATGCTGTTCGCCAGGTTTTCTCAGGCCTTAGAAAGTGCCTGTGGACACGATGTGACATTTCTATTGGCACAAAGATTCGCGTATACCATGCGTCTTTCCGGTCTGTTCTTCTCTATGGCTGTAAATGCTGAGCTATACGCGCGGAAGATGAGCAAAAACTGAAGGCGTTTGATCACCACTGCTTGAGGACCATTCTCCGAGTGAAGTACACAGACTTCGTCTCAAATGAGACAGTCCGCAATCGCTGCGAAAATATCGCAAGGATATCCCAAGCCATCTAAAAATGACGACTGAGGTGGTTCGGGCACGTTCTTCGTCGCCCACCTTACGAGCTCAGTGTTACTGCCTTGCCTTCTCTGAGTCGTTTGAATTTACCGCGACACGCTAAGAATCGTGGCTTGGAACGTTGGCAGGTGACGAGATATCTCGTCTCTTAGGATGAGTTCTTTGGAGTGACTGGCGGACTGAGAATCAGGCTGCAATGGCTCCTTTAAATGTGGCCTTGAGAACCTTTTTTACTGATGTGTGACTCGTGCCGCCCTTACAGAAGGGTGACATGTTGTGGGTTCAGGTCGTGTGTAGCACGCGCAGAAGAGCTCGTTAACTTTTCAGATACTGTGCTCACGTCCAGCTCCGCTCCTTTTGATTTCCTCTTGTTCTCGGAGTAAGGCGAGTTAGGAGAGAGAGAGAGAGAGTGCGGTAAATGCTGAGTTAGTCAGTTTCACAAATAAATAATTCACGCGCAATTCGCCGGTACTGCATCCACTCTGTGGCGCACGCAATGGAAGTCGTCGCTTGCGACGGTTGAACTGTGAGCTCAGATGTGCAATTGTCTTCGGAGAATAGAGCTCACTGAGGCTTAGCATGCACCCGTAAAGTTCTTTCGGGTAGTCGGATGCTGAAAGGCCTAGCGACTTTCGCAACTTATTCACCTTTATTCCACCTATCTGAAGGCCTCCAGCCTGAACAGTCTACCACTGCCGATCTGAAGGGCTTTTATCAAGTCTTTCGCTAGGCATTCCAAAACCCAATCCTTACTGCTTCAAGTCACACGCCCCTTCCTGCGCGATCTAGTGGCAGCTTTTGGTACAGGACTTTCCTCTCTTGTAGTTCCCTTGCAGTAGACTCCCTAGAGGGCCTTTATTTGTGAAAACCCCATGTCTGGTTAGGACTTGAATGCACTGGATTGTTTGGTGATCCTCGTCTTTGCTGTTGTAATATAACCGATTCGAAACGAAGCCGACGCGATCTGTGGAACAAGAACTTTGTTCGCCTAACGTTGCAGATCCATGCTCGAGGCCACCATCAGAGTTAGCATCAGATTCGGGTACTGCGTAATAAAGTAGTTGCAGTATCTATAGGAGGTCGTCGCTGTGCAACTGCATAGCCCTGACAATTAATGACTCCCCATTTGTCGACGATAGTTACCCTTTGTTGCGATACTGGCTCGGTGATCGGTCTCCGAGTCGTTAATCGCTGACATTTCCTCCCATTGTCAGATGTTGGCGTGATGACTGCTCGGATACCTGGCTCATCGACACTGGCGTTGGAAACGGTGTTCGCCTGCTCGCTCCCTGAGGGGCTAGGCATTCTCGCCCAGGTCGTGTTTGTGTGACACGCGCAGATGAACTGCCGCCGAGCCTGCCTCCAGATGAATTAAGGGAGGGATAAGGGTGCGTTAGATGCGGCGCAAGCCTGCCTCACTATAAAGTATTCACGCGCAGTTCGCCGGTACTACTGCATTCACCCTGTGAGACCCGCATTGGATGCTGTCACTTGAGACGGTCAAACTCACCATAGTCCGGTTTTTTTCGATTCCACTATAGGGAAACTTTGTAGTTTGAATACATTGATGAAGCAAAAATTAGTTCGATCTATGTTATTTCACAGGTAAGTATCCCGTGGGGCGGCTCCGGCCGCGCCAGCCACCTGCGCCCTCTCCCATCTCCGGTCTTCTTGACTCTGTCTTTGACACCGGGCTCAGGTTGAGGGAGGAGGAGATTGCGGTAGCTGCAGCGCAAGGCTACTATCACTAAAACTAATTCACGCGCAAGTCACCGTCCCTGCACCACCTGGTGTGGAGCATACGGTGGACCTCGTCGAAATCGACGGTCGAACTGCCATCCCAGAGAAACGTAGGCATCTAAGAAGTCCAAACGCCCATCTATAACACAAAAATGTAGTCATCATGCACTACTTTTCTACTAATGTCTTTCCTGTTGTCAGACTCCACACTACCCTTCGGAAGCCGATTAAAACTTTTTCCGCCTGAAAAAAGGTTGTATGAGTCACTTTGGTGTCGCTGCAGATTTCTTTATGGGATATGGACGTCTCCGCTTTAAGCTTCCGTTGTGCTGGACAATGACGGGTGAAGCCTTAGTGGATAATGGACAGTATTCATCATCGCCGATAAAAGCAAATATACGAGTTTCAGGAAGCAGTTCAGAGGAGGAAGAAGTTGCAATCCCTGGAACATGAATTTTATCGGCTTGACCTTTCGAATACTTAATGGAACCCGCGATCGCATCTTCTTCTCTTTCTCACTATTCATCATGCCCTAATACCACGATGCCTTTTCATCTGTTAGTAGACAATGGGATTTGCCACATCGACTTTTGATGGCATTGTCGAGCCTGCATATTTGTCAGACCCAGGAGCCAACCTATTCGCAGCTACAGCCTTCAATAAAGGTTCTTGAACTATCCACAACACATGGACGCGTTGGGGTCCCCAGCTGGGCTACCTGATCGTTGATGTCCCGTATCCTTCTGTATGAACTGCCGATGCAAATCTATTTGAGGGCAGACTGAATGAGCCGGAAACTGAAAAGAAATATCTGCAGCATTTCTTCCGAAAGAAAACCAAATTTTCTTACCATAAACTTCCGTTGTAGACTAGAAATATCGATGTCAAGGAGCTTTCACTACGTGTATCATTATCTCATTTTGTGAGTTAGTGATGGCCCTAATAATGGGGATGCCTTTACCGCCGTGGTTCCATTTTGGAGGAGAAGAAAAAGGACACCAACAGAAGCTCGCTGGAGGTCCGAGTCCTCGTCGCGATTAGTGTGTTTCTCGTTTGGTCACATAGCACACTGTTCCTCCGCGAACGGTTGTCACTCTTTTGTTCCGTAACTGCTTTCAATTCAAACAAATCTCTTAAGTAGGGTTGTACAATTGATTATCTTGCAACTTCATCTCAAAATATTTCGGGATGTCGGCTTCTGAACGAGTTTCGTTCTGATAGCCTACAAGAAGCATACGCTATAAAAGTGGCTACTGAAGTATTATGTATTTCTTTCATTGAAGTTTAATTCTCTTATACATTTTCTATGAAAAATGCACAAAACTTAGTATTTTTTGCACTCATTTGAGAGCAGGTAAAGTTTTCTTCAAATTTTATACTTAAACAAGAAGTGTCTTTCGGTTTTAAGAAAGTTTCCTATTATGAGCTTTTTAAGGAACTTGAAATGTTTATTCATAATACATCGTATCCGTCAATTTATTAATATTTCCTATAAATTACACAACATGATGCACATCCATTGCAGAAATTTCATGAACACTATGGGACCCCTTCCTCATATCGTAGAGAAATGTGTGATTTGCCTTAAATAGAATAGATGCAATAGCAAATGTCGGTCTCCTGCAGTTGCTTTGGAACCAGCAGTTATATTTCCCTGCGACAGATCTCCTCATCACTCCAATACGCTCTTTTAGTTCATCCAACTGCAGTTGCTTTGGAACCAGCAGTTATATTTCCCTGCGACAGATCTCCTCATCACTCCAATACGCTCTTTTAGTTCATCCAACTGTGGTAGAGGAGTCAGCAGGAGCCGGAGAGGGGCCCACCCCTCGGCCTCCCGCCTCCGCCACCCCCTATGCTGTGGAACTTCAGCCATGTGTTGGAGGCTCCAAGGACACCACAGCGCCTTCGAGGCCCAGTGGGCCAAGCGAAGAGCGCCTGCGCGCGGCCTGGCACCGTCGTGCGCAACGCTATTGGTCCCAGATCCGTGAACGCGTGCGAGCCGTCGTTCTAACGGATGCGGCCATCGCGGCGAACCTGCCGATGCGTCGGGTCGGCTGGGGCCTCGTTTCCCCTGACGGTACCGCTGCCCATGCCGCCGCGGAACTGCCCCCAGAGGTTCAGGAAGTGCGTGAGTGGTTCAGACGGGTAAGATACTTTGTGGACTCACTCCCTCTGCTTTGCTATGGCTAACGCACCTCTTTGTTGGTTATGTCACTTTAGAAAGTACACATGTCAGGGGGTGACCAAGTACCCTTAAAATGGATTTCCTCTTTCATGAAATATAAACCGATATTCTGAAATGTGTTTTCGATTCGAAAAAAATAACTTTAGTACGGTTAAGTGCTAATGATCATAATGCAACCTAATCTCAAAATATTTCAGGCATGACCGGATGTCGGCTTTTGAACGAGCTTCGTTCTGATAGCCTACAAGACATATACGCCGTAAAAATGGCTACTGAAGTAGTATGTATTTCTTTCATTGAATTTTAATGGTCTTATACATTCAAATATATTTTCGAGGAAAAATGCACAAATAGTCTTTTTTTGCACTTATTTGGTAGAAGATTACGTCTTCTTCAAATTTTATTCTTGAAGCAAGGTTTCAAATAAGTTTCCTATTATGAGCTTTTTTTAGGAACTTTATTCATTCATACACTATGGAACCCCTTCCTCATAGCGTAGAAAAATATATTTGCCTTAAATAGAATGGATACGGCATGTAGCTTGTAGACCTTGAATGCAAATGAAACGGCCAGAAGGGTTCAAAATTATTCGTAAATTTAAAAATGTGTTTTTTTAACCCGAGAGCTAACCTTTCTTCACGTATAAAATTTGAAGAAGGCGTAATTTGCTACCAAATATGCATAAGAAAGAATACTTTTGTACATGTTTTTTTTTATAAAATATGTTTGGATTTATAAAGTCATCGGAACTCCAGAAGAGGAGCCATTTTTTGCAGACTACACTTTTTCCTAGCGATCCGAAAGAGGCCCGTTCAAAAGCCGGCACCATACAGTAACTTAAATATATGGTGATAAGCTGCACGATAATCAATTTTACAGCCTTGCTTAAGTAATTTTTTGGAAGTTCGGTTGATACTTAATGCGATAGGAAATCTACTGCATATCCCAGCCATTATGAACGTGCTCTTAGGTGCCTGGTGCGATTCTAATACGATGCATTCTGAACGGGTAAAACACTACTTCCTCCACATGCACCCTTGCAGGCAAAGAGCGCCTTGCTGAACCACAGTGAGTATTCATACAGGCAGTTTGACCGTCGATTTCGACGAGGTCCACCGTATGCTCCACACCAGGTGATGCGCAGGGACGGTGACTTGTGCGTTAATTAGTTTTAAGTGATAGTGGCCTTGCGCTACAGCTACCGCACTCTTTCCTCCTCCTCCTCACCTGAGCCCAATGTCAAGACAGAGTCAAGAAGACCGGAGATGGGAGAGGGCGCAGGTGGCTGGCGCGGCCGGAGCCGCCCCTGGGTATACCACCACACCTTACTCGGATCCCACATTAAAGAAGGAGCCATTGCAGCCTGACTCTCAGTCCGCCAGTCAGCCACTCCACACAAAACACACATTAGGCTGACCACGCGGTCCGAGTTATCCCGTTAGTTGGCAAACTTCCAACCCACGGCTTTTCGCGCACCGTGATAGTTTCAAGCGCGTCAGATTGTTTATAGTAAGGAAAATTCGCTGAGCTGTTGACCTCACTCTCTCCCCCACCCCCACAATCAGACAACCATCCGAGTTAGTCAGTTGTCTGATGTGGGAGTGGGCGCATTGGCTGACGGGTCGGCATACTCATCTTCGCGCGCCACAGCACGACCTGGCCCCCATAACGCACACACCTGGATTCACTAAATTTGAGGATATGGAGGAGCCATCGCCATCTGACTCGCAGACTATTGGTCAGCCACTCGACACACACAGCACATACACTTGGTCGACGGCGTGGTCTGGTGTAAGCGCCAGAATCAAGCAGCATAAATGCTTCAGCATTTTAACTTCTTTAGAACTTAATTTGTAACTCGGGGCAAAGCAGTTTATTCACGGTCAGTAGGCCAGGCCAAAATTTAATATGAATATTTGGGCCGAAGTCCATCGGCCACTGCGGAATAGCCGCGTAATATTCACAAGCTGCCAACAGGCAGTTAGTAGTATAACTTATTAAATAATTTTCGATACTGGAGACCCACTGCTGAGCCGAACCCCTCGTAGCGGTGCCATCCGGCGGCGGAATATCGGCGAAACACGTGTCTGGGCTGCATGTATGGTAAATTATTTAATAAGCTACACGAATGCGCTTGCTGAGTTATGCCTGTGACTTAGTAGTTAGTTCACCTACTCGTTCTGTTATTTTAGAACGCCATCCACTACGTGACGGCTGATGCGCCCCTGGGCACGAACCTGGACCTTAATGAACACCAGTTCACGGGCATCAGCACGCTCTCGGCCGGTGAGTTGGCCGCTTTTTGGCCTCATCAGTGGTCACTGCATCATTTAAAAGAAACCATACCAGTCTTCTCGAATGCTGTGGCTCCTATGCATCTTCTCGGGGGGAAGGGGTGTACAGGGTTCCAGGAGCTTCAGCACACGACTGGGGTCGTTTATCGGATCTGGTGCAGTTGTGGACTAAGCAACTATATCGGAGACGCTGGAAGTCTACTACTAACGCGAATGGCCGAGCACGCAGCAGTTCTCAAGTCGCGGCTCGTTCTACTGGACCCGATAAAATATTCAAGTTTGATGAAGCCAAATTTCACGCGAGAGAGGTGATAATCGCGAGCCGCGAACAGCTCCAGCCATGATTTTCCGCTCCTCAGTCAATTAACAAGCTCAACGACTGCCCCGCCCCATATTTGGTGCTGAGAAGTTTCCTAAGCACAGAGAGCGCGAGCGCCTAACGGCCAAAGAGCCCACATAGATGACGGAAATTTGGCAGTTAGCAACTGTACTGGGGGCAGTTATCGCACCACATACAGCCAGTACCTGCGATAGATGCAGTAGCCGATAATTTTGACAGGCGCATTGCAACCCATCTACAAAGACTGTCAGATACGTGTCTCGTTTTCTTGATTTGACCCCATTCATAAAAATCCTATTATCACTGGTCTCATAGTACTCACTGATCTAGCTTTTGCTCCCTGACTTGGGTCACATATTACGTTCTTGCCGAAATAATCCTTCCAGTCATTTATTCTCTTGCTCCCTGCTACCTCCCTGTCCCTCGTCCTCCTCCCCATTCGATTCAGGTAAGCCGAGCAATTCCGGTCCTGCGAGGCATAAGCTGAGGAGAGTGAGATATCCACTTTCGCATTATTTCTGGTCGCCGCGTGACTGCCTACGGGGCTCTGGGTCGGTCTCTAAGGGGGCGAGCGTGCACTGTGCGATAACCTGATCGGTGAATGGCCCTCCCACGCTGATGATGTCTTTCGCTAAACATGATGAAAAAACTAAGGTAGCTTTTGGTAGTAGCCAGCGCAGTTGCAGACTGGGTACCGTGAAATGAAGGCCTAACCATGATGACAACTACAATAGCAGCGGTTGGTCTCAGTAGATCTGGTATCCAGAGGTGCCACCTCCACACATAGCCCCAACGAATCATATAGTTTTTTGATTTGATGCCATCGGCGTCGCTTACCTTCGCTATATTTAGCCATTTTGTGCGGGGGCCATATCCATCAGGTGGGTCAAGAAGCTTTTTGGCGTGGTTCGATTGGGGAATAGAGGGAGAGAGAGAGAGAGAGAATCATCCTGGAACGTGCTTCTTCTTTACTTCTATCGAAAAAAAAACTTGTTCTCATCCGCTCCCTCTCGAAACCAGCTTAAATTTCCCGCCCTTTCTCCCTTCAGAATTTTTAATTTTTTGCTATAGGCACTACGGAACACGAGCTCATACCTAACACAGTGACTAGTGCCGTCCTGAAGTACTTCAAAGACCGCCTGTCTCCAACCCAAAGCGCTGAACAAGCGTCAGTCGACAGAAGCACAGGAGACTCTTGTAAAACAGCGGAGTTCTAAAGCGACGCCTTAGTCTGTGCTCTGAACAAACGAAAATACAAATTTTTACTTCTAAACACGTTGTCTTCTTTTTCAAGCACAAGTACAAATTAAAAGTAATTTACAGCGAAAAATTTTCCAACAAGGTGATTGCTTTTGAAATGAATAAAAAGACAGCAGCGATGGAGCCAAATATAAAGACGAGTAAAATAGGGAATATGTGCATTCATAAAATGCTTCCAGGCCGATAAAATAGGCGATTGAATGAGAGTAAAAATATTTAAAGCAGGGTAAACGTATATAAAATTCGCCTGGAGAGGGTTGAGCGATGGGTTCCGTAAATCGAAGAGGGTGCGGGGGGGAGAAGTCCGTCTAGAGTAGTGCGACTAGACCGAAGGACACTGCAACGCCGGCACTCAGCCCGAGAGCCATGTAGATTCCCATCGCGAGACCGGAACTTTCCGCGTTGCCGACAGAGACGTAACTAAAATCATAGGAAATTCGGGGTGGTACTGATGAGTGGAATCGGGTGTGCCAGCCCACAATTTCGGACAGGCTGTTAGACAAGGCGAGATGAAATGAGACCGTTCTAATCTGCACGCGGTATGATGACGTAATGTGGCAAACAGAGGGAGAGAGACGTGGCCAAGTCCCGACTGGATGACCACAATTAGCCGTCGTCGTAAAAGTGGTATCGTCTGAATCAGTGCTTACCAGTAGTTAATTCACAGATCAAGGCTAGCGATGCTACAACAGTATCGATTGCACGTCCTCTCTGTTACACCTGCGCACCTAGTCACGCCCAGCGGCATTTTGGCGGCATTGGTAACCTGCCTTTACTACTACTATCTGCTGTGCGGCTGCTGGCGGGGCTCGAGAGTGAGTCCAAAAGGCAGAACGGGACGAGTGAATTTCGATAGCGATCGGTAAGCGTTGATCACCAAATGCAAGTCAATAATCCCGATCTAAACCGGCAAAACAACGAGCCCGCGGCTCAATGATAAGAGCGTTGGACTCCTGATCAACAGGTCGTGGGTTCGAGCCTCGAGTGGGGCATCACCCGGGGTTGGGTATGACTGGCTGCTGACGGCTAATGAGTCAGAAATGGCCATTCCAGTGTCCCTTGCCTTTGTCGGCATTGTTAATCAAGCTACAACAATGCCGGATCGGCCTGACGACAGCAATATAATGAAAACGTTGTCAGAAAGCAAAAACTGGTAAGCCTATGGGCTTCGACGGGGGCTCACATATGAAGATAGCATTGCGAGAGATGAAAGCATTGTTCAACACCAGGGCAATCTTAGAGTTTGAGCATGCAGTCCTCAGTTGACTCAGACTGGTGGCAGACGAGAGAAATATGTCAGCTGGTAAGCGTCATGCGAGCTGGAAGCTGACCAAAGTGCGAACGGTTGGTGGTAAATACGACAGGCCATAAATTCTACCGAGGCGTCGAGCCTGACTCCAGAAGTCGCCACGCGAGCGAGTCTCCTTTCCCATGTAAACACATTCCTGCCCAGCTCCAAACTGTGTCTTCCCCAACAAAAGGGTTCTGCTCCCCAATGCTTGCGACAGAATAACCTGCCAGGACTCCACTCCAACGGTAGTTGGATGACCTTAAAATGCGGCGCGGAGGTTGAAGGGAATTACGCTGATTAGCTGACCAAAGGGCCCAAAGCTTCCATTCATTTAAGGAAGTTGAGTGGGACGAATTGCAAGGGGTTTTGGGCACTGGCCTCGGGTAGATGCATACTAAGAAGTGCTAGCAGGCCATAAAGAGGTGGACCACGTTTCTCCAGCCAATAAAAGCTGCCCATAAATTCGGAGCAGTGCTGTCACATTCAGACAGAATAGGTTAGATTTGAACGGTGATTTCATAGTGCCATTGGCCAGCTTAACTTGTCGTTTGCAACTTGGAGCGTGCATTGGCTACAGACAGGACGGTCACTGCGTTTATGGTGCCTTGGATGGCACGGGAATAGGAACTGCCCACAATACATGTGGCTTTGTGTCCAATTTCGGGGAGCCTAGGTTTAGGATCAAGGTGAGGGCGAGGGTCAGGTTTAAGTTTTGATAAAACAAAAGGTTCAGGTTTTTATCGAGCTACCTGTAGGGTTTAGGTTTAGCCTAGAGAACTAGGATTAAGATCAAGGAGACTGTTAAGTTTTATGTTAAGGTTAGTTTGTAAGCGTTAAGTCACGGGCATATTTAGTCTTCCTGAAATTTATCGCAAGGCCACTTATCTTAAGCGGTTCCGTGTCCTGTTTGGGCGAACATACAAGGGCATCCCTACTCGGTCCTGCTCTGGAGAGTTATGCGGCTTTATCTCACGGAGCGGAGAGTTGCTGTCGATTGAAAACGACGACGAAACAATTCAAATTCACCGACTAAGATGCTTCCGTCACGTAGTCAGTCGACCAGCGAGAGAAAACGGTTCAACACGACAACATGTCTGCCAAACTGAGTTCAAGTCAAAGCGGCTGTCGTGGTAGTCAAGTAAAAAAGTGGAAATGCGTATGTGTTTAACCTAAAGTTGGATGGGGGAGGATGAGTCGGACGGAATTCTGTTTGGCAATCTGGACCGTAAATCGACTGATGGAGGTCTAGCCATGGATCGCGCATTGTGTGAACGCTGGAGCCGACCAAATCAACATTGGCGGCGACAGATAAGATGTAGGGTGAGTAAATAGTCAGGGGGGCGCGGGGCGGAAAAAACAGCTCAGCAGACTTACGTTGGGGCGTACATGATGGCGACAGTCAGGAGGTGTCCATTGGTAAGGCCGATGAGAGCCACAAAGAGGATTGGCCAGGCATCGTGCAAAAAGACAGCCGGCAAGTAATGGTGCGGATTCTGGTTGCAGAGAAGAACCAACGGCACCAGGGCAAAGCGAAGGAACACAAAGAATCCCAGCAGACGGGGTTGGTGGGCGCGTGGCTGATTGGTGCACAAAGAAAACAGGTGTACAAGTCAGGTGACGGAACGCTGTGTGTACAAAAATTCTGCCTCGGTTTCCTGAAGTATCAAAGCACCAAAAAAGATAGCCTACCTCATCTACCGTGAAGGACCGTATAAGGCATTTGGAAGGCCAGTCGGCAGTCAGGCCTTGGTTCTTCGCCGGACAAAATCAGTTTGAATGAATACATTTACAAACAATATCACGTTTTCCGACGGTTCGACCGTAGGCTCCACAGCAAGGTAGCACAGGGACAGAGATTTGCGCCTGAATTTGATCTTAGTGAGAGTAGACCTCTGCTGCATCTCTCGCGCCCTCGCCTCCTCCCCACCTGAGCTGGGTGTCGTGACCAAATCAAGAAGACGGAGGGCGAGAGAGGGCGCAGATGGCTGGCGCGGCGGGAGCCGCCCGTAGGCGTGCCACCACATCTGGCTCGGATCCCTCGGAGTGGGAGTGCCATTGAGGCCAAGTAAAGAAGGGACCACTCCACACAACTCAAACTGGGATGACTACAAGGTCCGAGTTACCCAGTCAGCTGACAACCTTCCAAACCATGGCTTTTAGCGCACTGTGGTAGCTTCAAACGCGCTGTTTAAAATAGGTATCTTTTGGTTTAAAAACCTATTGAAATCGCCGAATAATGGCTTGACCTGCCATTAAACTGACATTTGGTATTTCCAAACCATATGTTGTATACAGTCCCTCTAAGGAAGATCACACATTTCTCTACGCAATGAGGTAGAAGTACCAAAGTGTCCATAAAATTTTGCAAGGGATGTGGACCATGTTGTATACTTTAAAAGCAGTATTTAGTAAATTGACAGATACAATGCTCTATGCACTGTGTTGCGGCAGATGCAGCCCCCTCGAGACCACTGACAAATAGGAGCCCTGCATAGCCATGATGCCAGTTGTTGAGAGTAAACAATCACTCGTGATCCGTAAACAGCCGTAACTGTCATCGGTGAGTGTGACAGGGCGCACACGCACACACGAGAGAAAACCAAAGGGTCAGAGTTTCTGATGGAGGACTGAATCACATATAGGTCAGACGGCGTAAACTATTCCAGCGAGTATTCGAGAAGAGAGGCCGCTGGACTGACATGCGAGCGCGCATTCATCGCGCCACAAGGGCCGTGGAGAGCAGTGAGGCTTACGCCTACGGCTGCCGGTCATTCAGCCTGCTGTGCTCACTTTCGCTAAACAGCGGTCACTGAGTGAGTGCGTGTGCGCGCAAGGAAAACTAAAAGGATACGGAAGAGAGGAAAACGTGGAGTCGCATTTGCAAGGGTTCGCTGTCTACCAGGTTATTGAAGCTGAGCAAGCAGTAACACTGAAAACAGGGCAATAGGGCTTTTGAACGGCATAGATGCAAACGCAGTGAGTATGGCGAGACCGAAGGGATGAACCGTCAGAATGCATGGCTATATGGTAGAGGGGGCTCACCGGTAGCCACACGGCGTCCAGTAATATAGGCAGAATTATCGAAAATGGGCAAGGAAGACCGAAACGCGCACTTTTGGGTTAAAGCCTCAGTGGCTGCACAACCTGGGGCTGCGTATGGTTGGCTGATGACGACCAATAATCCAGCCTCCATTTTCCCTATTGGTAATGCTATTCTGCATGATTATATCGCAAAACAAGTGTTCAGAATTAAATGTCAGAGTAAGTAGGAGATTTTAACTAGTGCATGTTCGGTTGCTTGTCACCGGCCCCTCGCGGTGCGCGTCACTCTCTCGGGGTGTGATTCGTCCGTTAAAAAGGATGTTGGCATCAACTGTCCCAGAGGGAGCACGGCGATGTGAGACTTAATAATATAATAATAATAATAGTCGTATTTAATGCCGGTTTACAGGCAAGCTCAGACGAGGTATGCAGTGGGAATCAGGCTAGCAGTGAAAAAACTCCTAACTTTACTCAGGAGAAAAATTTGCGGTGCCAATTTCATTCTTGCTTCCCCGGCCATCGCGTTTCCTTCGCGAGACTAGGGAAGGGTGTGGATAAAGGAGTTGACCAGGCAAAACGTGTGTCCTACCGCTTTCCCAACCTTGACACCCTGGCCATCATAAGAGACAGTCGCACAAAAGGGTAATAGAGGGCACAAGGGGCGCAGTATTTATAGGGCGTGGTGGCCAGGCAACGACGTGCCTACTATATTTGGCAGTCCCCGTGGTCCCTGCCGTGGGTCGTGGTTGATGGGATGATGGCGTGACGATTACTCGGCATTTCGGCCCGTGGTCACCCAAACTTTTGATAACCCACAGCCTCCTCGCGTGGCTGGCAATTTTTTTTGCCCAGGCAAGGTCGCAGCACAGAATATGGAAGCGGAAGATTATTACACCTGTTAACTTAAAGCGTGCCGGAGAACCACGACTGAAGCAGCTCACGGCTAACGCGGTTGTCACCTCTGGCGAGAATTTCGGCCTCACCAAACTTGAAGGTGGGGCCGGGTCTCATCGAATGAACCGCGATCTGGGAGTTAGCGTCATTCCTCCTCACCGCTGCTGCACGCGAATGGCCAATCGACAACGGTGATGAAATCACGGCAAGTAACGACTTGAGCACGGACCTACAAGCAATCATCCCATTAAACACGATCCCCAGCAGGGACCACAAGGACTGCCAAATATAGTAGGCACGTGGTTGTCTGGCAACCACGCCCAATGAATACTGCGCCCCTTGTGCCCCCTATTCCCCTTTTGTGCGACAGTCTCTGATGATGGGTTCGAGAGGGAATCCGAAACGTCAGACTAATAAAGCTCTTGTTTCAGCGATCGTGTCCCTTTCACGAGTACCTGGTTTCGTCTGACAGTCGATGCAGTTGCCACCCCCATGCAGCCGCGGACGAAAGTTAAGCGTCACGTGAGAAAGGGCGTTGGAGGACCTCGTCACGCAGTCGGACCGGTGCCTGCTTTAGCTCGCGGGACATATCCAATGGAGCAAATGTTTAGTTTGCGACCAAGTGACATTTCAAAACACGTCTCCTCCTCCTCCTTCCTCCAAAATCGCTCACTGACAGCTAGGAACTTCGGACGGTTACCAGAACAAGTGATTGCAGTAACGCATGCGCTCAATGGTCAGCCAGTGACTTCGGCGGCCAATACCGGTGTATGCACACCATCAATGGTGACATGATTTAACGAAAGGAATTTTGAAACGTCAGGGCAATGTTGGGTTCACTTCGTCGCAAGACACTATGGTGCTGCAGTACCGTTTGTCTGCATAGTTGGTTCGACCGTCAATCCATAGGATCGGTAGCCCTTCCCCACTCTCCTTCGGGCGTCTCATACAGCCAGCATTGTCATCGTTGGCCAGCGCCGTATATCAAGGGCCGAACAAGGGGCATAGACTGCTCTAGACGAAAGTTGCTAACGGCGGTTGTTGTCTGTAAGCAGGAGTGGGAAGGCAAGGTGATCGGGCTTGTCAGCGAACGTGCCAGGATCAGTTAAATGGATTGAGACTGGGAGAGAGGATTATATGCATTTTGACACAAGTTTGCTTTGCAAGCATTAATCGTCTCAAAATTTAATCATGAGCACGTCCAGCTGCCGAAAATAAAGTTCGCGGCTGGCGTAGTGGGGGGGATGGAAGGAAGAGCATGCAAATTGTCTCAACGGCTGGCTGAAGAGGTAAAACGAAGCTGCACAGAACGGTAGAAAAAAATTACCCATTTCAGCAGCCCACCAAGGGCACGGCCGATGTAGTCGCAGACATTGAAGGTCAGGAAAACACCAACTGGGATGAAGTAGGTACCTGGGGGATATAAACAGTCACCTTTGAACGCTGTTATGGGGTTGATGGTATACACAGAAATCGAGTTTCACAAGGGCAGCTGCGCGCAGCTGTCGTTAAAAAAGGCGTATCAGGACCACTTAACTGTAAGTCCTGTACTTAATACTTTTGGAAATTATTGGCTTAATATTTATCTGGAGTTTACATGCCAGAAATCGCACACATAACGCCGGAGGAACCACTGAGAGACTGAACCCCTCGCAATTGCGAGGAGTCAGAACACACAAGCGTATCTTCAGCGCACATCGTGGAAAAAAATTCGAGGCATCATAATAGCCTCCTCCTCCCTCACCCCCCTCGAACGTGATAAGGGTATTCATTGAAGTCGTCTTTCCCGTCCCTAAAGAACTGGCAATGAGAGTGATCAGCAGGATATTCGAGCCTGTACAGGACGTGCTACGTGGAAGACACGCCGAGAAGTAGAAGAGGCCTTTAAAAGGAAAATTAACTTCCTTTTCCGCAAATTCAATGGAGGAAGAAAGGGACAAGAAATACCCCCTCCTTGAAGTCTAGGTGTTGACGCAGAAGGACAGGGTCCTTTATACCAGGTTCTTGAAAAAGGCGACAAACACGGAGAAAATCCTCCTCCACGACAGAAACTACTCTGCGGTCACACAAACGCAGCTTCGTCCCGACACTATTTCTACGCGTCAATACATAGTGCAGCACAGAGGTCGAGAAGCTGTAAGAGTTTAAGTACCTATGAATACTTGCATATTTCCATAAACAAACGTCTGTAAGCGTAAAAAAACCTGAAACCTTCAGTGCTCTGTCCTAAGTGAGAGACGTCTCCGAAGCCTCTGAATGGATGCTAAGACCGCTCAAAATGGGCCTTTGATAGCGGCCGGAGACAATTACCCGCATCAACTGTCTAGACTGTCCGATCAACTACTATGACATGACTGACAAACGACTAAGATCGCGCATGCATGAAGACGCTCCAGCCGTAAAGCCAAACGATATACGATGGCATGTCACCATGCACAGCCTCGAAACTAATAATCAATTTGGCATCGACAGCGCAAAAGCACTCCGCCTGGAAATCTGACGCCAAATCAATCAACCGTAGGATCGACCTACCAGCGCCATATAACGTCGTCAGATCCCACTTGCACAAGAACGGAGGATCAATGAGAAGAGACAACGATGGGTTTATAAAGAATGGGGAAGAAAGATTTACCAAAACTATGTATTTCCGATTTTTGTCTATCTTTGATTATGCGCCCAAGTACAAGTGTGAAATGTCAGATGATAAAACCAGCCATCCCACAGAGATTGCCATACGTACTCCTTTTACCCCAACACCTGGGGTCAGAATTTTCGCCTATAAACTTGAGAGTTCGACCATCGTACCCGAAGAGATCCATCGTGAGCTCCACAGCAAGGTAGCGCAAAGACGATGACTTGCGCGTGAATTAGATCATAGTGAGAGTAGACTTGCGCAGCGGCACATATTCCCAACTCGCCCAGTTTGGACCGGTGTGCCACCATACTCTATCATACACCACTTGGTTCACCTGATGGTAGATAGGCATTCACTGATCAGGGTCAAAAAGAACAACCCATGGAGTCAACAAACTCACCCTTCCACTTGTCTTTAGGGTCATAGTGGTTGGACTGGATGAGGGCGAGAACGCTAGGGAAGAGTGAGAGGGTAACGACGAAGATGAAGAAAACACAGGTGCCAGGAAAGAGAACTTCGCGCATAACCATTATCAGACTGGAGGCTGGCGGCTCAGCAGAAGACTGCGAGCCGAGCAGTGGGGCGGTGGCACCGGAGTCTGAGGAGATCGGGTAGTCCTCGTCATCGCCAGCGCCCTCTGCCACAAATGTGGACGTGAGAGGATCCTGTTCACGCTTAACGTCTGTGGAGACAGAGGGTGAGAGAGAACAAAAGAACAGCTTTGTAGCGTTTCACCACATTGGCACCTCGATGAAAGCGCAGCCGTGCAATATAGCACGGCACTATAGGTGAGTGGAAGGTCAATGCGTTATCGAGAGACTTTGTATCAGGCATTCGGATCTACAGAAGGTCTAGACTTGTCGTCTGAATTATGAAAGTGAGCACACTGCTTATAAACTACGCGCAAATATACACGTCGAAGAGCACTAAGACGTTGTATTCTATAGGTAATACAGGTAATGAAGTTTTTAACACATTGTAATAATACATATTTTAGCAAAAATAATCTTATATTTACTGCAATATAAAGAAATACATTCGTTTTACACACTGACAGTTACGTATATTAGATAAATGATGTACGAGCAAGAAAAAATACCCTTTGTCGGCATAAGTCCGCAAAACAGATAAAAATTTATGATATGTATTTAGGGTAAGGGAAGGTTATGTAGAGCACAAAGAAAACCAAAAACCCAAGGCTTCTATAATACGGAGCCGGTGGTAATGGGGGTGTTACGAGAGGGGCAGTACAGCGGGTAATATAACGTGCATACGGTCCTTGCAAAATTGCATGTATTGTCCTTTCTTCTATTTGAATTTACGAAGTCCATAGTGTGTATCTGTTATAAAGGCCCGAAGAATTTCATAGCCATAGCTGAAGTGAAAGTCCTGGGATGACTTCATTTTCAGTTTCAGCCACACAGACTTCAGTAGAATCCCTGTTGCTTCGACATCAGTGTAAAAAGGATAATTGTTCTGTCGTAAGGAATTCAGCAAAACACGAGCCTAGGGTTTCTGGCTACCTTGATGCTGTACATAATCCACCGTTACCCTATTTAGACATGCTTGCATATAAAATCGGTGACATAGTGAGGCCGCGAATGTCAAAGAGCGATGTAGAGAGGGATTACTGTAGAGCGAAAACCTTGGAACAACATCGACGAGGCGTAGGTCGCAACTTCTCTTGAATATATGGAAGCGAATAGCCGAATGGGGCGGACGGACGGCAGCCGAAACAGTCGTGGTCTGTGGGGGTACCAATTTTCAGTAGCCTACAGTTCCTGCTGGTTAGCAGCACATCGAAATTAGGTTGTGGACAGAATTACTTGAGCCTCATTTACCTACAGCTACTTTCTGACAAGGTCGGAGAATACAAAACAGACAAAACTTGAAAGGACTATGCAACGCTAGATTTCCCTTTTAAGAATTATCCAAAACAAAGCATTTGGAAGTAGATTTAGATGAAACAGTCAGTCAGACACCACCGCTTGACGTTCAAAAGGCATACGAAGCACTGGGAGAGAAGGCTAACAAGCCAGACAAATTCAATCGGGCAACTTTTGATTTGGGCCACGAGCACGCAGCTCACTGCAATACGCGCATCAGAATGTCGCCGTGGTCTGGATGCCCTGGATCTCGGAGACAAGCGTGAGGGAACTTGAAGCCTACCTACGAATTGTACCCTCCGGATGTGATTACCAAAAAGAAGCTATTCTTTTGGCAAGGAGCCTCCCATCTTTCGCGGTCCGAGTTAAGCAAGTGAACTTCATTGCTCAGGATAAATATTTCCGCTTGGACAAGGACAAGTACCAAAAGGAGCCGACACGCACTCACGCATACTGATGGTCTCCTGCATGATCGAGATTTGACTGAAACTATGCAGACGACGCAGGAAAAGGTAAGCCTCTCTATTACGATCACCTTGTTCGCTGTCCGGTGACAACATGTCGGTATGAATTACTGCACACACTGCTGTGATGGACGTATTGGACAGTCAGATACCAGAGACTTGATTTTCCCAGTCTGATAATCGGAAAGTCGGGCAAACGACAGACGGAAAATCTACATGCTATCATTTATAGTGCTGAACGTTGCACGTGGTTGTCAACGTACGTCTTTATGAGTGCTGAGAGCGGCTGACTGGCGGACTGCGAGTCAGGCTGCAATGGCTCCTATTACCCCCACTCCGTGGAATCCGAGTCAGGTGCGGCGGCTCCGGCCGCGTCAGCCACCTGCGCCCTCCCCCGCTTCAAGTCTTGACTTTGTCATGACACCGGGCTCAGGTGGGAGAGGAAGAGAGTGCGGTAGCTGCTGCACAAATCTACTCTCACTTAAAACTAATTCATGCGCAAGTCACCGTCTCTGCACCGCCACTCTAGGAAGCATACGGCGGACATAGTCTAAACTGACGGCCGAACTGTCGCACATAATAATAGGCATAAGGGACTTCGATGGCCAATGGTTCGCAGATTTCGCATGAGGCCCAATTATGAAGACGCCGACGCATCAGCCCCTGCGTGCACCGCGCCACAAATAATTTTGGAGGACGTGCAAAGACTTTAGATCCACCTAGCCTTTAGCGTCAGCGACAACTGAAAAGTAATTTTGTGACAGCGAAGATTGGAGTACCGTTTTGATTTGTATACATGTACGTCCCCAGTTTGCGATAAAGGCAACCAACAAAAACTGTCATTGCATGGACAGCGATGCCTCAAGGCAGACTATCAAATCGGCCCGGTCTTAACGGTTGAAATTTTTTGACATCAAAGCAGCTATGTTGAGCCAAGAGGATAAGACAAACGAAAAATGCAGAAATATGTTCAGAGGGTGCGGAAGCCAAGGAAGTTTAACAATACCTTTTTGTCTCCAGTAGTACATGAAGTATGTCTAAAAGTAAAGAACACAGCAAGCATCACTAACGGAATGACTGACATGAACGAGGTCAAACAAAAAGGTTAAACTAAAGTTCCGAAGTATAATAGTAGTGTAAATTGTGATCAATAAGAGTATTTTGAATGACTATAGTACATTTTTCTAAATAAAATAAGCTGTTTCGGTCAAACACAAGTTTTATGCATGGAAAGGTGGTGTGACGTTCAGACATTGCGCAATCAGAATTCAGGGGGTCAGTAGGGCACGGATATCGATTAGTTGGCGGAGAGATAACCAATAAATATAAAGATTAAAGATAGGCGCTCGTTTCGCGTAAAAAAATTCCCAGTCGAGTGAAACGGGAACCTTCTGTGATTAATTTAAGCTCGAACCCCGGCTGCAATGTCACCTGATTACAGACAAAGTACCGTCTAAACACGCCCCTGAAGCAGCAACTTCTCCCCGAAAGCCAGAGTGGATATCGGAGAAGCTGCAGAAGCATCGAAATTATCTTCGTAGCCTGCAAAATAAGCCAGGGCCAAAACATGAGTACCAGCATACAAACCACTTTTATCCATTTAACTAAGGTGTTGAAACGGTCAGCTGCGATAGAATCGGCAAAAAGTGCTGAAATTGGGATGTCCGGAGCAATGCTGTGCCAGCTCCACGATGGGATGCCGGCTCACGTCTCAGACAACGGTGCAATCTACCAAGCGGTCGTGCTGGCCACTGGAGTTCGGCAAGACGGCGTAGTCTCATGTTTTTCACTATGCCAACGGACGCCTACTGTAAGGAGCGACCAGGGATTAACACATCAACTAACAAACCGACGGAAAATTACCCAAAATTCGTCGCCTCGAAGCGTGCTCGAGACTGTTCGAGACGAGCGTCCACGACCTATTGTCCGCGGATGACTTCACGTTAAATACCACAAAATACATAATGCAGCGGAGCATAGACCTTTTGGATTGCGACTGCGCTAACTTCGGAATGACTACGTAAACGGAAAAGACAGAAGTTATGCACCATGGCGTACAGAAAGGACGTCACAAGAACTATTTGAAATGTTTCCTCAATAAAAGACAAAACAACCCCGAGACCTGGGAGGACCCTGCCCATGGTCAAGCGGCCTAGAGAAGAGCAGTGAAGATTTGAGCGGCAATCTACGAAGCAAAACGTATTGCCGATGTCAAAAGGGCGGCTCACAGATCTCAAGCGTCTCTGGCCAACCCCTTAAACGTGCCCAGGCTGACAACTAACCTTCTGTGCACAGATCAGCCTCATGGAACATTTCTGGACCCGATGCGACAATTTAACAATGCCCCCCACCGTCACCCCTGCACCAACCCCCCACGGAGACTAACACCACCGCTACTATTGGCCATCCTCAAAATGCCCCGAATTCGACCCCTTCCACCTCCATTATCCCTATCCTAACCTCCCACGACGACGGCCACTACCACCTATCCAACCGTCACCTCTCTTGAGAAAAATTCTGACGCCTCGTCAACCACTTTTCTTACTACCACTGCCCCACCATCAGCGATGGGGTATCGTACGCAAACTGTCCCCACTGCGATCACATCGTTACCTCACGCATCGGAATGGTCGGTCACTTGTGAATCCATTGCTCCGAAAGTCGCAAACTAGTTCCAGGATGCATTAAATACACTCACCGCATCCACTTCCACTGTCCACACACCCAACGCACGCCCAATCACCGCTTGGATCTACTCGGTCACATGTGTACCTATGATAGCGGAATTTAATGCAATATCGACACGCCAAGCACACTTTACACAACCGACAACCCTCCCCTCTATACCACTGTCAACTCCCCCTCCAGCATCACAGCGAACACTAGCAGAATCACCATCGCAACAGAATTAGCGGCTCCCAACCTATCCTATGCACACTGCCACGGCACGTGCACAAAACGCATCGACTTGGTCTGTTATCTATAAACACCTCACACAGAGACTGAAGAACCAGTGCCCGGAGCACCCGCCTTAACTATTCCCACTGCTCACGCGCACACAGCCACCCAATGGGCGCATCCATGAAAACCCGCCGCAAAACACCACCGACAATCCCTATCACATTTTGCCAGCACCTACATGACACAAGAATCCGTCCCACGTCCCCATAACGGGCATGAAATCAGCAATTTTCACATAAGTGGAAGGGACGTTCTTTGGCTCAAATTCAGGTGGCCTCTATAGCACTCTCACGCATGAGATATCCGAGACACCGGCTCTTTGTGTGCGAAAACTCAGTGAAGGGTGTGGGGAGCCAGGCCACGCGCAGACTGGCTGTCTAGCTCTGTTAGTCACTGCGCCTAATCTCTGCATCATTTGGCTGATCGGTTTGGATAGTGGACTGGTGCTTCGTAGGGAGTGAGAGAGTGGATTCGACAGCACTCAGTGCATATTCCTAATTATAACCAACCTGCGCGCTTGAATTTATTATGGTGCACTAAAAGGTGTGACTTGAGGCAGCCTCTGTCTAGGCGTTTTTAAAAAATACGACTGTTTATCTAATTTGAAACGAAAGTAACAGTAGTTAGTCCATGGTAAAAAAGGACAAACATAACCGGGCAGAAAAAAGCAACAGTGACTTGTGCATTTTTTGAACTGCAATGAGAAAAGGGCCTGTGCAGCGTCTACCTCAATCCCTGCCCATACTTAATCGGAAGACGTGGTCGAGACGAATGATAATTGACGTAGACACAGTGGCCCAAGCATATGAAGCAGATATCATTCACTTGGGTCTCGCGTCAGTGGCAGTTGTCACAAAGGCGCACCAAGAAACAGCAATTGCAGCGTGACCCTCAGTTTGGAAGAGCAAGTTGACAACTCTTCAGCATAACGTGATAGCTAAAGTTCAGATGAAGGTAAGTGGAGAGGAGATGGGGCACAGTAGATGATATGCTGTATAGACACCGTCGCAAGCGCGACACACTCCTGTCACCCGTTCAGGTCTAAGGCGAAGGGACCAACTCCCTAATTTAAAGTTCACATACTCTAAGCGTGGTGAGAGAGTAAGGATTATTTTGCGCAAGTACGTTCCACTCTAATCCAACTCGTGCACGTTAAAACTACTCGGGTACTTCTACTCGTTATTCGAGGCCAGTACACAACCGACGACCAGCTAAGAGAACATGCTTCAGCAGCTGGTTCGCACATGCATAACGTCAAAAACAGACTAGTTAGTTGTTCGAGTTCTTTAGGTTGCATTACGCATTCTTTGCCCAAAAGTTTGTTTAAATGGAACTTCCAATACAGCACGGCTCAACGTTACCGAACCGAGTCAGGCGCTGCAAATGTGAGGCATTGAAATTAGATAGTTGGTTAACTAAGCACAGCTGACTACACTCGAACCACCGACCATCTACATGTTAATTAAGAAGGACATTCACGTCAGTTAACCCACTTGGTGATTGCCAACCGGCGGTGGTTCCGAAGGAGTAGCCCAAAAACATCATCCACATTCAGCGGCCGAGTCAGTGGATCCCATAACTGATCAATCAACCTGCTGCGCATCCGGCTTTTCCCACCTATTAGGCCTCACCTTACTGCCCAAGTGGGCCACATAGACGTAAGCTGAAAATTCGGGCAAGTCTAACAGCTACACATAAGTACTTATGAGTAGGTGTGATGACACTTCATTTCCAAGTCGAGAATATTGTTGGGTAGTGAAGAGTCAACTTATTTAATCCTAACGAGAAGCACCTTGTAGTCCAATGGGAATAATGGCACTTGCATGTAAGCTTTGCTTACAATTGATGCTTTGGATTTACAACTTCACCAGAATCTATACCGTTCACGCTAGACCACAAAGGACTCAATGTCGGCCTTCGAAATTAACGAGCTAATGCTTTACGGATGCTACTGATTGAGCAGTGAATAATTAATACAGAGGAATGACATATAGTTAGTGATAAATTTAGTCAACAAGAAGAAATTTCGGAAAATTAAGTCCGTTTTGAGAGGCAGTTCAAGGACCTGGTTAAACAGTTCCAGGGCGTTTTTTTGGACAACCAAGTCAATGGAGGATTTAGTCATCATGGGCTCAAATAAATAATCATAGGATTCAAAGTTCACTTTTTAAAGGGACTGATTACGGAATAACTACGTTTGACCTGAAATTCTAATTGATTACAGTACTTCAATCAACTATGGCGTTGACATTTTCTCAGAGGTGACTGAACGGTTGGGTCTATTTTTGGCCACAGCACTATTTTTCGCATAAGTTAAATTGAACACCCCATTTTCATGGAACCATCTATAGTATGCACCTCGCTTTAAGTCCGTTCGTGAATACTAAAGTTGAAATTTATACAAGTGGCCGGGGGATTTGAGGCAAGCTGCAGTTCTCTCGTTCGGGTACTTGTATAGAAATTCGCGTAAACCTAAACAGAGCATGGCTTGCACACAGTTCTTCCAGTTTACTTACTCGTCTTAAGACCAGCGACGAAAGTTAAAGGAAGAGAAAGAAGATATGATTATAATCTAACTTCTAGTTATTTCAGATGAATTATTTACTGAAAAATCACTGTAGGCCAGGAATCTGCTGGGAAGGTACGACTACGCCGATTGGCTGGAGGGGTGATCAAAGGAATTTGTGGCCCTGTGTTAGCATAAGGATATGAACAAGGAAGTGAAGTTGGAATTAAGAACAAAAAATTGTTAGAATACTTACATTGTGTGACAACTGAAGCCAGAGAGCGATTGAAAGCAATATAAATCCCAGAGCGATCGAAAAGAAGGCCAAACCGCAATCAGTAGGACTTGGGGCCACGCTTAGGACAATTATATTAGCCAAAGCGGCTAATATGCCTGCGAAAGCCTAAGAGAAAGCGGGTTCATCAAATCTCAAAGCAAATTTCGTATACTTACCTGACCTTCAAGAAGAGCCCGTACATTGCTGGAGGGGAGACTGGTGGCCACACCCAGAAGACTCCCTTGGGTAAGAGCGCAGCCAACTAGACAAAACAGTCAAATCTCATTTATGTTACCATTCATAAAGATGACCGACAAAGGGTGATTCCGAGAAACAATTTTGCATCTAGAAGTATTACTCGGTGGATTAAGCTGCGGTACCCAAATCCAGTTTTGTCAAAGCAACGGTCAAAGTGAAAACTAAAAACATCACGAAACTTCCGAAACTAAAACGCGCAAAGGCGGAAAACCTTAGAAAGATAATGAGAAACGGAAAGGAGATACCATTTTTGGAGGGCGAGATTCATTATATTGGTGGCAGTGAGAGGAAGCATTGAACAAAAAGCCAGATAGTTCTCGAAATATATCTGATCTGTTGTCATCCACTTCGGATCTAGTACGTCAGTGTCATTAGGAAGCGATGTATTGCGTAATTGATACATAAAATACTGAAAGATCAGGTAAGACTCAAAATTACAAATTTAGCCGTCGTAAAAAAGTTCCATGGTATGAGGTTGGCCAGTCCGATAAAAAAGAACGATATGTACACCAATTTCAGCCTAAAAATTTTTTATCAAAAACATCAACTTCCGAAATGCGAACCTGTCTCTCGGATGTTCGGAAACGACATCAACCTCAACACTTTCAGAATTCATTCAGTTAAGCGCAGGTGAAGAACGGGCCCTGTAATGAACAGGCGAATTGCGCCAGATAAAAAATGTAAATGCAAAAGAGATCTGTTGGCAACGGGATGCACAAAAATAGCGAGGAATAGACATATACAACGGCAGAGACGAAACTCGGACACAAACTGTCATCAAAAAATAATGCACACCTAGTTATCTCTATTTTGCCTTTTCCGCCCAAAATTGCAGTTTAGTAAAATCAAAAAAGATTTTATCAATTCCTTCGTTTCGTTCATGTCATTTTTGGGATGTTCAAATGAAAAAATCGGATATAATTGAAGCTGATGGCCAAGTCTGTGATCATTTACTCCATAAAAACTTTTTCTTAATGCATTGAACCTCCACGGAACGTCCGAAACTCCAAATATTTGCCGCGGTATAAAGGACGCTTTTCGGAAGCCAATTGTTTTCATTGAAAAAAATTTCTCAGCAAATTATAACACGTTCGTGGAACTGGGTGTAATAATGTGACTAGAGTTCGTCAACCAGAGGACGTCAACTCCCGGCAAAAAAATACGCCGTTGACAAATCAACCGGTGGTCTCTATGGGGAAAGGGGAATTCGGAAAAACTATTTCGATTCTTACGTTACGTCATCCTTGCAATACTTTAAACACATACAAAATGCCTTTTATTTCCATCGATACTTTTGCTTCGCATCTAGATTTTGAAGATCAGCCGCGCAGCTCATTTTTGAAATATAAGTGAATCTTCTTAATTTTTTCAGGAGTTCCTCATCCCCAGCTGAAATTCGTAGCTGATTGTTGGATAAAAATTTTAACACTTTATCACCTGTTTATATCTGTAGTACTTGACCTCTCCAAAAGGCAGGAATTTGAATGTCAAACGTTTTCACCCGACAAGGCCTCGTTATTAGTCAGGTGGATCTGTTATGCTAAGAAGTATTCTCAAGCACGTATATATGTCTTAAGTTAAAATTTTGGAAAAGCATTCGATTTCCAACATTAAACTTTTTGCAGTAACTGCTTACAAAATGGCAGGAAATCTATATTGCGGAGCTTACCCTGTATAGCCTCACTGTTAGTTTCTTTATTCAATTTAAATTTTTCACTCATACCATTTCTCATTTTCTGGTTTTGTTTAAGAAATATCCTCTTATATTAAAATAAGTGTAAGATATTACATAAAACATAAATGATAACGAAAAACTCAGCTCATCGCAAGCTCTCAGCTGTTAAACCGAAGCGTTGCTTGGTTGCCTCTTGTAGTCACAGCAAAGCTATGCATATGCAACCAGTTGTTAAGCTAAGCAGTTTGATCTGTCTGCTTTTCAAAATTTTAATGACTTATTGCTTAAATTTGGATCAGTTCTCTTTATACTGGGGAACATATTAAACGGTGATCTCTCTGCTATTCCCTCTCAGGAATGTCAGCGTTTGGACTCCCTCATCCATTTGGTTAAACATTAGACCGACAGAAAAGAAATAATAATTTTCTTTTAAAAAGGTTTCCAGAGACAGCTGACCTTTTGACGTTGCCGTTGACTTCCTGTACTCGTGCAGCTTCAACTGCAAAATAGCGGAGGCCAAACACCTCTCCTCACGTAGCCAAAATCCACCTATATTAGTCATCATTTTTTTACCAATCGAGGTGGACTGCATCTTTGTACAACGAGGTCACATTTCTCGTTATCTAAAAGCTCCAAAATTTTTGATTTGTTGGGATCTTGAACCGATGGCGTGAAGAATTAGGTCTCCCTTTCGCATAGGTCTTCGTCCTCTCAGTCTATTATCCACAAGTCTGGTCATGGCTATGCAAACCACAAAGAGACGGTACAGCAATCGCCTCTGTTGTCAGTTCAAAAAAACCCTTAACTGCACCTCCCACTTTTTCTTCCAGTGAATCCATTAACGCCTTCTACCTCGCGAATAGGAATTTCATACTCAGTAGCTTTCAAACATACGTAAGACCACCTTTAACATTAGTGACTCTGTCCAAATTGCGAAGACCGAATGCTTCTCCATGTCAAAGTAGTTTTCCTTGTTATCTACTGGTGAATTAGTCCGAAAAACTGGCTCAAGTCTGCCTCGGCCAATTTCCACGCCGTCTACGCCGGTCTCAGCTGTTCAATCTTATAAGCTTATCAATACCCCGGACAGGTCTAAGTATACTCCTAATTTATGTTCCAAAAAAGAAAAACGGCATTACAATTGAAAACCTTCTAACTCTCCAGCATCTACTATACATATACAATATTTCCTTATCAGTTATCCCAACCCACCAACTTCCCATGCTCCTAGAGTAATTAACTATACCCCTTATTGTAACAGTTTTTTCCAAAACCATTTGTTCCTTTTTCAAAGCTGATTCTCCCCCATATTATTTCAATATTCCTCAAAATCATATTTTAAGGCCTTCACCTATTTTCGCCAACGCAGAAAATAGCCTACCTCTTAACGTATACCATCCAAATTTGTTTCTCTACAATAATCCTTATTAAGTTAACAGTAACAGCCTAGCAAATTTTAGAATGCAGTAGTTTTACTTTCCGCCTACACCTTATTCCCCTCCACTAAGTCTTCCTTTTTTAAGCACTATTGAACGTATCCCACGTTCCACAACTACGCTCAGTAAAGTTTCACTCAACGCGAGCTCGGTCGTGAAAAAGATGACTGAGCCAAGAACTGTAGTTTTGAGTTTGACCCAGATACTATGTGGATCACGGAATCTTGGGCTCATGCTCTAATTTCAGACTCAAAGCTCACTTTAGATAATTTTAGTTTATATCGACATGATCGCGTTGGAAAAATGTGGTGGTGGTTGTCTTCTTTACGGTAGATCGTCTCTCGTCTCGTTTTCGCTACCCTTAGTAAGGAAACTGGGTCCCTGGTACGCGTGCTTCTTCTAAAGTAGTTGCAGAATAACTTCGAATTTTTCACTGTACGGTTAAACAGGTCCTTTTTCGAAGTTTTTTCGTGTCCTGAGGATGAGCCGTTTAAATTTGTTCCTTTGTAATTTGTATGCGTTTATGGACGCAGGATTGTCATAAGCGAGTGGTTTCTTCCACAACCTCCGCTTTTTATTCAATTATTTTTTTTCAACGTTCGAGTCAGCCACTGAGGTCTTTTATCCAGTCTCTTACGTGAAAGCAGACAGTGGTTGCTAAGGCGAATATGCAATAACTCACTGAACCATTCCCAATCCTCCGCCACATTACCGGAAATAGCTGAGTCCCAGTTGATGTTGTTGAGTTGGGTCTTCATTTGATCAAAGTCACCACGCCAAATATTTCTTCTAAATCTGGTGGGCTGTTCAGGCACCAAAACATTGAATAGTCCCAGTGAAGTACAACGTGGTCACTCCGCCCTAGGGGACGTAGACATAGCAACTCATCAATACTATCTAGCGAGTTCATAAACACCAGGTCTTAACAGTCCCCCCCGCACCCTCGATGAAAATAAGATTTCAGCTCGCGAGGCAAATCTTTCTAGCTCTTCTAACAGGCGAGCGTCAGCCTCAAAGTCACTTCTTGGTAGTCAGTAGACGGTCAGGAAATCAAGGCTGTGTGATCTCGACATCTCTATAGTGAGCCAAATAGCTTCGAAGCTGCATGTTAACTGTTCTGATTTCTGACACAAGGAGTCCATGTGTTACGCACGAAACAACGTCTCCTCCCTGACGCCCTTCCCAGTCTCTTCTTAATAGCTGGTAGCCAGGTATAGTTAACTCACGGTCGTCCACGTGCTGTGACAACCAAGTTTCTCTCAAGGAAATAACGTCTGATGGAGATCAACTACATGGATCTGCATCTCGTGAAACTTTGATAACATGCTTTGCGAATTGGTGTACATGAATTTTAACTTCCGGTTTAAGAGAAATGTGGTAACTATGCGACTGGAGCCTTTAGAAAATGCCTTGGCTGCGCAGTCATCCATAATGGACCTGCGTAGACTCTCACGTCGGTTTCCTCAACCACACGACAATTCCGTCCTACCCTTGATCTAACTAATCTTTGAACAGGCTAAGAAGTGGTCTGAAGAAAAACTAGTGGTTGATGAGGTCAAATTTTCCGAAAACCCTTTGTCAAATGTTGCGAAAGTCTTTTCATGCACAGTAAAAGCGCAGAGAAGAACACAGAACCCCATACTTCGAGACGCCTTAAGAAACCCTATAGCTAAAACTAAATTGATGGCTGATAACTTCAATGCTTTCTTTTCCAGAACTTTTAGTGAACATTCTGTTGCTTCCTGTCCGAACATTCGGGTTTGGACCAGTGCCATCCTCGAAACCATAACTTATACCCCCTGGAACGTGACATTAGCTATTCGGCGTTTTCGTCAATCTTACAGTACTTGGCAAGATTGTGTCCCTGTCAGCGTTCTAAAGGCTGATGCAAATGAAATATTTCTGTATAAGATATTAAAATCTTGCTCTTTACAGCAAACCCCTACCTATTTTATGGAAGGAATCGCACATTATGCCTTTACCCAAACATGGCCGATCTATGTCATTTGACGACTTAAGGCCAATAATTACACTGCCAGCAGCCTGGAAGAACTTGGAGACCTTGATCAAAGACAAGCTAATGCGTCATCTCACAGAGAATAACCTACTAAATGCGGCTCAGCCGGCGATTCCTCGTAAAAAGATCTTGTGACACCAGCGGGCTCTCTTTTTTGATCATGTGCTACAATCTAGAGAAAGCGGTTTTGCAATTTACACCGTTAATTTCAATTTCACATAGACGTTTGATCATGTTGACCATGATCTCCTCCTGTTGTAACATGCCTCCTTTGACATAGGTTGCAAGCTTTTAAACTTAATATCCTCGTATTTGGATGCTCGCACACAAAGAGTTAAAATTTCCGATGTTATCTGCAACCCCAAACATGTGAGGAGTGGAGATATTCAGGGTAGCGTGCTTGGTCCACTCATATTTTGTCTTTTTGTCAACGATGTTCCTGCTTGTTTTCAGTATAAATAATTATAATTTGTATATTTAAAGCCCAGAGAGCCCCATCATTTCAAATTTAGTATCGCAGGAAAAAATTAATTCAAAGTGGATAATTGCAGCACTATTTGAGCAGCCGTATTAACAGCAGAAATGAACAATATGGTAGGCATATCTGATTCAGAACGATTTGTCATTTTTTAAACAAAAGTCAACAATCTTTAACAAAAACGGTGAACTAGAAAAGAAGCAGTAAATAAAACTCCTACTGTTAAATCGGAGGTGGATTTCAGCGAGCCGCCAATCGAAAAACAAATTGGAGAAAAAAACTGCTTCACTAAAAAATTAATAGCTAGATGCAATGGGATAGTGCTGTGATGTTGCAGACATTGTATGAGGGTTCGAAACGCTCCTTGTCGTGTGAGAGATAATATAGCAGTCAGAGCTACTGTGTGTAACCACCAGTGGAGGTGAGAGAGGACGAACTCATCGTGGACACCAGGGTCAAAACGAAGAGGGGACAGTAGAGGTCATGAGATCATCATCGAGATGCGACCTTGCCGACTGCATAGTCCACCAATCAAAGAGGCAAAACCATCCCACCTTGATCCTCAACTGAACCTGGAGACCATCGTCGGGGTTGCAAAAGCGGAGGAAAGTACCAAGGTTGTCAAGACTTGGCGATGATACTTTAAAAGGAGGGGGCAAAATGTGTGGTAGACACTTTATGTACGCTGATGATTTAAAAGTTGCCTATTGATATAAACAGGCTGATCGGAACATCGTACTTGAACTCGTAAAAAAAGATCTTCTGGCCGTCGCACAATGATGTTGCACATGGCGCCTTTCCCTTTTCTTGGCACAAGTGCTCCGTTATGGTTATTGGCACAAACATTCTAAAGGATCTGGACACTTCATTTTCAAGTGGTCTTAGTCTATCAGAGCACTGCACCCTGATTGTCTTGAAAGCACGCTTATCTACTGGGTTTGTTCTCAGAAACTTTAAAACTGTCAAGTTTAGAACAAGCCTTTACAAAACGTACGTCAGACCTGGTCTGGAATACTGCTCGTTTCTATTTAGCCTTCTGCATGCTAGTGAGCGGAAGACGATAGAATCAGGCCAGCACTTCTTTACTAAAAGAGTTTTCTCTTAAGAACACCAAAACCTGTCCTACCGAAAACACTGTGAGCTTACTAACTGCAACCCGTCGTGGCTTCACAGATTACGTAATGGACTATTTTTACTGTTGAAAGTTTTAAACAGTCGCACCTTTAACCGTCATACTACTCTGAGGCAGCTCAACCACTCTCAGCGCACCAGCCATCGAGATGTCTTTTTATTTCTTTCTCTGGCACACACAGTTAGATACCAGCAGTTTTTGCAGTAAACGCAATAGAAATCTGTAATACGCATCAACATTCAGCAAAGCTTTCCTTTGTTTAAGAGAGCTGTCACTAGTTTTCTACATTCAGGACACATTCCACGAATCTTGAGCCCTGACCCTGTGGAAGTTCTCTTCCGTTCTGATGGCGTTTGCAGACGCTGAATCCTGTGACAGGCTGTATGTTGAGGGCAATATTGCTAGCTCTGCAGTCCGTTATCGGTTTATTCCTTGGTTGAAAGCGAGCAACCGTTCAACGACACACATGCTGGTGCAGAATACCGATTACATAACACTGAAGGGAGAAGGACTACACCGTGCACCTGTGTCAACCCTTCCACATCCTGAACTTTAATAACTCAATAAGCAGCAGTTTTTTTCTCCTGAAAAAAACTTGAAAGAACGATCAGGAGTTTTTATCACTGTCAGCTTGATCCTTTACTGTATATTTATTTTGACCTTGCCTGTAAACTGGCAATTAATAAATAATTAAATTTGTATTGTTAGTAAGTTGGGTAGTTAGTTGCAATTTTCTGTGTATTTTGCGACCCTTGACGCATTGCCTTAGAACTATCCTAATATTCGAAATATTAATCGAAAACAAGTCGTAAAATGCTAACAAATGACAATAACCCCGTCCCCATCCCCACGCCAAACCCTCCGGCTGATCGGGTGACTCCACTAACACTAGCAGCCTGGAATATTCGTTCCCTTTTAGACTATCTGAAGAGCAAACGCAGCAGGATCAGTTGGAGGTGAGTGCCGACTACACATTCTGGAGTGGCCAGCCGATGGCAGAGTGATGTGACCCTAGTGTCACCTTTGCCATACGGATGGACATCGTGGGACGTCTGCCATGTCTGCCGCAGGGTATAGATGATATTCTGATGAGCCTCCACCTGACCCTTCGGGGAGACACGTTCGCCACCGTCATCAGTGCCGTCGCTCCCCCAACGACGAGCTCTGATGCTGTGAAATACAAATTCTACGAGATACTGCACGCCCTGCTGGTGGACAAGTTAATTGGCCTTGGTGACTTCAACGTCCGCGTCGGAACGGACCTGCCTGGCAGGGAGTGCTGGGTCTCCATGGTCTTGGTAGCTGTAAACGATAATGAACTCCTTCCTCTGCTAACTTGTGCGGAACACCGTTTACTGCCGATCAACACCTTATTTCGCCTACCGACGCGGAGAAGCCACATGGATGAACATCGGTCAGAACTGATTCCGTAACACCCAGCGTTCTCACTAAAGAAACCAGAGTTACCGAAAATCATCAAGTAACGGAAAAGACATATGACCTTGACGTTAGAGGAGACACAGTTGGGCCCATAAAATTGACAAACGCAACAGGAAATTTGGTCGGCACGAAATTGAAGTGCTTGTATACAAATGCACAAAGCCTTTTATCAAAACTTGATGAGTTAAAAATTTTCCTTGCCGAAGTACCTCTGGATGTGATAGCAGTAACCGAAACCTGGCTGTCGGGCAGTATTCGAGATAGCGAAATAACATTGTCTGGATACCAAATATATCGGAGGGACAGAGAAAACCGACAGGGTGGTGGAATAATTGTGTATGTGAAAGACATGCTAATAGTGTCTGACACGACGAGCAAGTTTGCGTGCAGCAGGGAAGCCATATGGTTGAACATCAAGGCTCTTGGCTCTCCATGTCTAGATGTCCTCATTGTCTATCGGCCACCTAGGATAGACCGAGTCGCGGACACCCACTTGTTGGAACAATTAGAAAATTTATCCAGTCGACCTAATGTCATGATTATGGGTGACTTCAACGCACCAGGAATTAACTGGAGCACTGTTCAATCATCATGTCCAAATCGACTTTTGATTATGTTTTTCTGCAAAGACCTTGAAGGCCCTCCTCACACAACATGTCCCTTTCCGCACCAGAACACGTGAAGGACAAAGGGCTAACTCTCTTGACCTGGTTTTCACGAAAACATCAGGAAGCATTGACGAGGTTATTTCAATGCCTCCGCTCGGTCGTAGTGATCATGTGGTGCTTATGTGGGACTACTCCTTATTCTCCGTTGCGCCTGCTATAGAGGAAAAACGGCGTAACGTTTGGCGAGGAAACTTTCATCAGATGCGAGCAGATTTAACAGACATCAACTGGACCTCAATGTTTCCGAGCACCGTGAACGAAGATTGGGGGTCCTTCCGAAATGTTCTTCTGCAACTTATGGACAACCACTGCCCGCTAACGAGTGTCCATCACAGCAAGCGTCCTGGGTGGCTAGACAGCAACTTAAAAAGGGAAATAAACAGGAAGCACAAGTTGTGGAGAAAATATTGCGAGTCTAATCAAGTCGCCTATTTTAATAAGTATAAAACACAGAGAAACAAAATGAGAAGCCTTATTCTTAAAACGCGAAGAGAATTTGAGAAGACTTTGCTGCAGAAGGCAACGCAGAATCCCAAGTTAGTCTACAGTTACCTCCGTAGATGTACAAGGAATAAACATCAAATACCGCTGATTAAGACTGCCATGGGCGTCGAAATTTCTGAAAACAGGGAAAAAGCCGAGTACCTTTCACAGTTCTACCGCTCAGTCTTCACAAACGAGGCAAGGTTCCTTCGTCCCTCAGTGGATAACCCGCCGACTGCAAGCATTAGCCACATACTATTCTCAGAATTTCTGATCCAAAAGGAATTAAAAGAACTAAAAGAGTCGAAATCCCCAGGACCAGACGAGCTTCCACCCAAGCTTCTGAAAGAACTCGCCAATGAACTTTCCGCACCTCTGTCAGTGCTCTTTCAAAAGTCATTTGACTCCGGAACATTTCCTTTTGATTGGAAGCTGGCACATATAACTCCCTTGTACAAAAGCGTAACTATGACCGGAGTTATGGACTGAGAGTTATAGACTGAGAGGCCGATGAACTTTTTAAGAGAGGAGATACATTTCTTCGCTCCATTGGTGTAAGAGCCGACAAAGGATAACGAGAACGGCGATCTCGTTGTACAAAGACGGAGTGCACCTCGATTGGTAAAAAAGAGTGACTAAGATGGGTGGATTTCTGCTTCGTGAGAAGAGGAGTTGGGCTTCCGATTTTTTGTAGTTGAAGCCACACGAGTACAGGACGTCAAGTGGTCGGCTGGCTCTGGGCTCATTTTTAAAAGAAATGTAAAATTTCTTCTCTGACGGTCTTGTGTTTCACTGACAACCAAAAAGATGAGAGAGTCAAGACGCTGACATTCCTGAGAGGGAATATCCGAGACGTCACCATCGAATAAGTTCTCAGGTATAGAAAGAACTGATCCAAAATTTAGCCTGAAGCCATTAAATCTTTTGTAATGTGGATAGATCAAGTTGTTCAGCTTTAAAAATGGTTGCATATTCACAAAACTTATGTGACTACTAGATGCAGCCAAGCAACGCTTCGGTTCAACAACCGAGAGCTTCCGACGAGCTGAGACTTTATTTATCTTTTTTTAATCGAAGGAGGCTGTTATTTAATAAAAATTGAGAAAAATCAGATAACTGGTTTGTTTGCGACAATCTAGTGGATCTTGCGATGGAATTTCAGTGATTATTTCACGATTGTCAAAATAAACATGGATTAAGTCCCATATGATGCACAAAATACGAATTACAAAATGCCAATTAACAATTGACAGTTCTACCATCGTAGTCCGCCGATGTCCACCGAATGCTCCACATCATGGGGATGCAGGGACTTTAACTTCCGCGTGGATTAGTTTTAAGTAATAGTAGCCTTGAGTTGTAGCTACCGCACTTTCCCTTCCTCCACCTGAGCCCGGTGTCATGGCAGAGTCAAGAGATCGGAGGTGGTTGATGACGCAGGTGCCTAGCGCGGCCGGAGCCGCTCCAGGGCGTGCCACCACACCTGCCTCGGATCCTCTGGAGTGGGAGTGCCATAAAGGCCACATTAAGAAGGAGCCATTGCAGTCTGACCCTCAGTCCGCTTGTCAGCCACTCCACACAACACACATGGGACTGATTGCGAGTTGTGAATGTAATTGTCGGTTGACATCCTACCAACCCATGACACTGCTCGCCCCGTGACATTCTCAAGCTCAGATCACACATGCAGCAGAGGATTCACATGGAAAAAGAGCCGAGGATCATACTTACCTCTAAATCAGCTATGCAGACTGAGAGAATGTTTTTTGTGGTGTTGCGTGTGATCATGTGAGGTGCAGAGTCTGACATTTAGAGGTTTATTGTTGTGGTATAGCCAGCGGTGTTCTAACGCAGGTTTTAATGGAACGCATGTGACCTAATAGGCCCATGCGGTGTGTGAATGTACGTGGGCAGTGCGGACAGTTGAGTCGAGTGTGGCGGGTGGATTAAGGTGCTCCTGGCACTGGTTCGCCGGTCTCTGTGCGATGGATTCACAAGTGGCCGACCAGGCCGATGCGTTATGTGCATGTGCGGTGACAATAAGGGCAAGATAGGTCGGGAGGTGCTGAGTCAGCGGGGGCTCTGCTGCGGATACTGGTAGTCGAGCTCATTGGAGGAATATGGGAAGTGCTGATTGGTGCGCAAGATGTGCTGGCATCATGGTGGATTCCACTTTCATGGATGCGCATGTGACCGATCAGGCCCATGCGATGAGTGAATGCGCGTGTGCATTGAGGGCATTGGAGGTGGTGGTCTCTGCTCTGTATTGGTGTTGCAGGCACTAGTTCGCCAGTCCCTGTGCGATGGATTCGCAAATGACCATCCACGCTAATATATGAGGTGAATGTGCGATCGCAATGGCAACAGGTTAGTACTGGGTCCCCATCGCTGGTACGAGGGGCGGTGGTGGTATTGGAGGTAACAGTTAGTCGGAGGTGGCTACTAAGGTAGTGACAGTGGGGCAAGTGATTTTCGCCACCGTGATCTGCGCAGGAGTGGAAGAGTGAGGATAATGCCGGAGATCGTGATCGGAAGGGCATCTATGAAGTTGTTATCAGTGATTGGGTTGGGCGTCGTCGTGGGGGTTTGAAACAGGTGTGGCAGAGGTTGATGTTGTGGGATTGCTGTTGTATTGAGTTCGGAGGGCAGGGTTTGGGCATTACCGGTGTTGATCCCTGGTACTTCTGACTTGCGAGCCGCCGTTTTGACCTAGGCAGCGGTGATCCAGTTGGCCTCATAGATTGCTGCACCAGTCTTCACGGAGCTTCTCCATGCTTGAGGTACTCCCATGTCACCGGGTTGATTTGCAGTTGCTTCTGAGATTTCTTCCGTGTCCTTCTAGCGTCGTTTTTGACCTCCTTGCCGGCGAGAACCCGTAGAGACATCTCCGTAGAAAAGTCGTTTGGGTAGTCGCTCGTTGTCCTTTCTCACCAGGTGGTCACTCCATCGCAGTTGCGCTCGCCGCAGCATGGCGTGAATGCTGAGGATTCCGGTCCGCATAAGGACTTCTGTGTCCGGGACCCTGTTATGCCATTTCAACTAGAGCATTCTGCTGAGGCAGCTGAGATGGAAGTGATTAGGTTTCCTGGCTTGGTTTGAGTAGACGGTCCAGGTCTCCGCTCCGTAAAGGAGTGTATTTAAGTCGACGGTCTTGTACAGCTTCAATTTGGTGTCCAGGTGAATACCGTGGAGATTCCACACGGGGGCCTGTCGCCAGCTAAATGCCTGAATGGCTTTATGGATCCGTCATAGATTCCCGAGTTGCGTGATAGCGTGCTTCCGAGATAATCAAAGGTTTCCACATATGTGAGTTGAGTGCCGTTGACATTGATTCGGGGAGCATTGTATTCCGCACTGGGCGGCGGTTGGTACTTGACCACCGTTTTAGTTGTACTGATTTTTAATCCAAAATTGGCGGCGTCTTTGGCTCCTTTGCATGTCCTCCTCCGTCACGGTTTTAAGGGCGCAGTCGTCCGCGAAGAGCAAGTCATGGACTGTAGCCGTAGACACGCGCGTTGGAGCCTGCAAACGCCGACTGTTGAGAAGCTGCTCGTCAGTGCTGTATGCGATGTGGATCCCAGGCTGCTAATCATGGTAGTCGTCCATCTACATAACAGAGAACATTAGACTGAAGAGGGTGGGGGCCAGTTCGCAGCCCTACTTCACTCCGATGGCTACTGCGAATGCTTCAGATACCATCCCATTGTCAATGACGCGCGCCGTCAGCCCATCATGAAGCTGACGCACCATGTGCATGAACTGCTAAGAATAACCGAATGTCTGCATGAATTTCAACAGTCCGTCGCAATTCACCGTGTCAAAGGCTTTCGTCAGATCAACAAAAGGTAGTGTTATACTGGGAACGCTCTCCGGGCACTTCCCTTGTTGCTTACAGGTGGCACAAAATCATGCCAGTTGTTCTGCGGTTTCGTCGGAAGCAACATTGGCTTTCGGGGCGCAGGCCCTTATCTAGGTGACCGTTCAGACGATTGAGAAGGATACGGGCGAATATCTTCCCGGCGATGTTGAGCAAGGAGATGCCTCTGTGGTTATCACAGAGTTGCCGGTTCCTCTTCCGCTTGTAGAGATGGATGATATTTGCGTCTTTGAAATCCTGAGGAGCTTGTCCTAGGCACCACGTCTCCTGGAAGAGTGTGTGAATTCTGTCATAATCCGGGGCCCACCGTGCTTGTAGACTTCCGGTGGGATTGCATCGGATCCCGGTGATTTACCGCTGGAAATCTGCTGCACGGCCAAGATGTTTTCTGGTAGGGAAGGCGACAGATTCAGGTCATTGTTCATTTCCACTTGAGAGAGCCAGTCAACGGTAGCATCGGAGATGGCTGATGAGAAATTAAGGACACTTCTGAAGTGCTCAGCCCAGCGCTTCAGAATTTGGGATTTCTCCGTCAGAAGTGTTGTGCCATCAGAGCTGGGCAGTGGTGCGGTCCATTGATGCAGGGGACGTAGATAGCCTTGATGACATTGAAGAAGTTTTTTATTTCATTGCGGTCCGCATACCCCTGAATTTCCTCAGCCTTTCGGATCATCCAGGCATCCTGCATCTCCCGCAGTCGTTGTTGTAAAAGGCGCCGGCATCTGAAGAAGGCTGCTTTGGTGGCGTCAGTCTGAAGGTCCATGTAGGCTTTGTGTAGTACATTCTTCTCCGCGAGTAAGTTGCTGATGTCAGCGTCATTGTCGGCAAACCAGTCCTGGTGTTGACGATGTGCACGTCCGAGGACTTCGAGGGCGGTGGACTGGATGACCTTTCGCAGTTGACACCATCGTGTCTCCACGGTGGCCTTATTATCTGTAGCATGCAGGTCCTCCAGTTTCTGTGTTATCTGATTGCTGGAATCAAAACAGTGAGCAGGCCAAATTTAACAAAAGAGTATTTAAATTACCTGATGGTTGCTAACCTTGGAGCTTTCATTGGGGTTTAATTCTGAGCCTCATCTTGGAGATGACGAGGCCTTGATCCGTCAAACCATCGGCATTACGGATCGCCTTGGTCACCAGCACGTCCTGTCGATCTCGCCTACGGACGAGAACATAGTCGACCAGATGCCAGCGCCGAGACCGATGTTCATCCATGTGGCCTTCTCCGCGTTGGAAGGCAAAATAAGGTGTTGGTGAAAATATTTCAAGCGATGATGAGCAACGAGATGCCTCTGTGGTTATCAAAGAGTTGCTGGTTCCCCTTCCGCTTGTAGAGATGGACGATGATCGCGTCTTTGAAATCCTGAGGAACTTGTCCTTGGCGCCACATATCCTGGAAGAGTGTTGTGAGTTCTGCCATCAGCCGGTGCCCGCCGTGCTTGTAGACTTCCGATGGGATTGCATCGGATCCCGTTGCTTTCCAGCTGGAAATCTGTTGCACGACCCAAATGGTTTTTGGTAGGGAAGGCCGCAGATCCAGGCCATTGTCAATGGCAGCATCGAAGATGGCTGATGATCAATTAAGGACACTAATGAAGTGCTCAACCCAGCGCTTCCGAATTTGGGATTTCTCCGTCAGAAGTATTGTGCCGTCAGAGCTGAGCAGCGGTGCGTTTCCTTTTATGCAGGGGCCGTCGATGGCTTTGAAGACGTTTTCCATTTCCTTGTGGTCCGTATAACGTTGGACTTCCTCAACCTTGCGGACCATCCAGGGCTCCTGCATCTCCCTTAACCGTTGCTGTACAACGCGGTGGCATCTGAAGAAGGCTGCTTTGGTGGCGTCGGTCCGAATGTCCATGTAGGCTTCATGTAGTACATTCTTCTCCGCAAGTAATTTTCTGATGTTGGAGTCATTTTCGTCAAACCAGTCCTGGTGTTGACGGTATGCGCGTCCAAGGACTTGAAGGGCGGTATACCGGATTAAATTTCGCAGTCAAACACCATCGTGTCTCCATGGTGGCGTTATTATCTGGAGCATGCAGGTCTTCCAGTTTCTGGGTTATCTGTTTGCTGAAAGTAAAAGAGTGTGCAGGCAAATTTAACAATGAGTATTTAGCTTACCTGGTGGTCGCTTACTTTGGGGCCTTCGTCTGTGGTTGAAGTGGGAGCCTCATCTTGTAAATGACGAGGAGGTGATCCGTCCGACCATCGGCATCGCGGATCATCTTGGTCACCAGCACGTCCTGTCGATCTCGCCTCCGTACGAGAACATAGTGCAGCAGCTGCCAGCGCCGCGACCAACGGTGCATCCACGTGGCCTTCTCCCGCGTCGGAAGGTGGAAGAAGGTGTTGGTCAGCAGGAGATGGTGTTCCGCACAGGTTCGCAGAAGAAGGAGGCCATTATCTTTACAGCTACCGAGACCGTGGGGACCAAGCACTCCCTGCCAGGCAGCGTGGTCTGTCCAAACGTGGCTGTTGAAGTCACCAAGGACAATTAACTTGTCCGCCTTCGGCACAGTTGCCAGCAGGGTGTGCCAGTCCGCGTAGAATTTGTCTTTCGCCGCATCAGAGCTCGTAATTGGGGGAGCGTAAGTGCTGCTGAGGGTGGTGAACTGGTCTCCCCGAAGAGGCAGGTGGAGGCTCATCAGGCAATCAGTGATACCCTGCGGCAGACAGGGCAGACGTCCTACGATGTCGTTCGGGATCGAAAAGGTGACACCAACGTAGCGTCACTCTGCCTTTGGCCGGCCGCTCCAGAAGAAGTTGTAGCCAGCACCCACCTCCTCCAGCTGACCCTGCTCAGAGAATCGGGTCCCGCTGAGAGCAGCAATGTCCACCTTGTAGCGCACCAGCTCCCGAGCGACAAGCGCCGTCCTCCGTTTCGGCCGGTTGCTCCTAGGATTGTCTAAAAGGGAACGAACATTCCAGGCTGCTAGAGTGAGCGGATTCATTTAAGCAGCTCGGAGGGTATGGCTCGGGGGACGGGGACGGGGGTATCGTTCTTTGTTTAATTTTTACAACCAAGTATTTTTACGATCTGCAAGCCGCGGCCGGCTGCAGAAGACGTGATACCCAGCATTTGTTTAGGGCAACTTTTCAAGCCCCTTCCTCCACGAGGAGGCAAGCAGTGCTGTCCCTAAATAGGGCTGCTCGGACATCCCAGACGGCTGCCGAACTCCACTATGGGTCACGGTTTTGTTTTAGTGGGAGAGCCACCCGAGTTAGCCTTGGCCAACTACGGGGTTGCTGTTGCCCCCCAACGAAGGAAATTTTGAGAGGGGGGGAGGTGGGTAGTTCGGGAGTCAGACATACCGGGTGTGGAAGCATAAACAGCACTGTAGACCCTCACTTGGTTTAGCCCGTCGGTCGTTACAGTTGTCCGTGGTGTGGCCGCTGGTAAGAGCGCAGGTACGAGGCGCCACAGTTGAGAGTTGGGTACCAGCTAGAGGTGGCCACAGGAGCATTCGTCACCTGTACGAGACAAATGGAGTGACCGAAGGCTATCTGTATGGTGCCACCGCTAAATAGTACCCCTTACACCCCAACCTACGAACTGGAACTTGGCATAATACCACCTGAACTACGCTAGATACCAATTCCCCTATCGTATACTTTATTCCGCTTGTGGCTTAGAATTTGTGATCAGGCGGATCATCAGAGACAGCACCAGATACGTGTAATTCATGACAAGGGGTCGCACTATTTATAGGATTCAATAGTTATGCTGTCGCATATATATGAAAAGTAATGGTTGCCGTTGACGACGTTATTGCTCTATGGACGGCGTTCGAGTTGCTTATTGCCCCATTTTTACCATCCGTTTCCGATGTTGGCGTAATATTTACTTGGTTCTCACACGTTGCTTATTATTCAGCACACAATAACTCTTAGCACCGATAAAAGAGGTGGAAGTAATTGCATTTGAACCTCTCCTATCTTCTTGAGTCTTGGTTATGACAGCAGATCGAGGTGGGGGGAGGAGATATTGCAGTGGATTCAGCGCAAGTCTACTACTACTACAAAACACCATCCCTGAGCCATAATGCTGTGGGGCAAACGGTGGGTCTCGTCAGAATTGACGGTTGAAACGTCAGACGGAGCCAGTGAGCCATGATACAATCAACTAACGACTCACACGATTGTCACATCTCGCGAGAATTTCGAGCTTTTAGGTTCGGGTATGTGGAGTGAGCCGCGACTTGAGAGCTGGTGTTATTTTTCCTCACAACTGCTGCATGGCAGTTCGACCGTCGATTTCGACGAGGTCCACCGTATGCTCCACACCAGGTGGTGCAGGGACGGTGACTTGCGCGAAAAATTAGTTTGAAGTGATAGTAGCCTTGCGCTGCAGCTACCGCACTCTCTCCTCCTCCCCCACCTGAGCCCGGTGTCAAGACAGAGTCAAGAAGACCGGAGATGGGAGAGGGCGCAGGTGGCTGGTGCGGCCGGAGCCGCCCCTGGGCGTGCCACCACACCTGGCTCGGATCCCACGGAGTGGGAGTGCCATAAAGGCCACATTAAGAAGGAGCCATCACAACCTGACTCTCAGTCCGCCAGTCAGCCACTCCACACAAAACACACATTGGGCTGACCACGCGGTCCGAGTTATCCCGTCAGTTGGCAACCTTCCAAGCCATGGCTTTTAGCGCACCGTGATAGTTTCAAGCGCGTCAGATTGTTTATAGTGAGGAACATACGCTGAGCTCTCGACCTCACTCTCTCCCCATTCCACAATCAGACCAGTGTCCGAGCCGGTCAGTTGTCTGATGCAGAAGCGGTCGCAGCTGCTGGTGACCTCGTCTACGTGTACTACGTACACGACCTGGCCCCCCAAACACAAGCACCAGGATTTCACACAACAGGGGGTTTAACGGCTTACATCTCACATGCGTGAGATAGCCAGAGGTCACGTTAAGAAGGAGCCATCGCAGTCTGACTCTTAGACCACCAGTCAGCCACTCCACACAACGCACATTGGACTAACTACGAGATCTGAGTGTAATTGTCAGTTGGCATCCTTCCAACCGCGGCGGTTAACGTTACCGCACACTCTTCTCCTCCCCCACCTGAGCCCGGTCTCATTACACAGGCAAGATGACCGGAGATAAGAGAGGTCACAGGTGGCTGGCGCGGTCGGAGCCGCCCCTGGGTGTACCACCACACCTGGCTCGGATCCCACGAAGTGGGAGTGCCATAAAGGCCACATTAAGAAGGAGCCATTGCAGCCTAACTCTCAGTCCGCCAGTCAGCCACTCCACACATAACACACATTGGGCTGACCACGCGGTCCGAGTTATCCCGTCAGTTGGCAACCTTCCAAGCCACGGCTTTTAGCGCACCGTGATAGTTTCAAGCGCGTCAGATTGTTTATAGTGAGGAACATGCACTGAGCTGTCGACCTCACTCTCTCCCCAACCCCCACCATCAGACACTGTCCGAGCCGGTCAGTTGCCTGATGTGGGAGTGGGCGCATTGGCTGACGGATCGGCGTACCCGTCTTCGCGCGCCACAGCACGACCTGGCCCCAATAACGCACACACCAGGATTCACAAACTCAGTGGATATGGAGCAGCCATCGCCGTCTGACTCCCAGTCCACTGGTCAGCCACTCGACACACACAGCACATACACTGAGCCGACAGCGTGGTCTGGTGGAAGCGTCAGATTGGCAGACTTCCCAGCCACGGTTTCTAGGAGACTGTGATATACAAACTGCTGCATGCTCGGTCATTCGCGCCCACAGCAGTCTTCTAGTTTAGAATTTACTTTAGAATTTATATATGGTTAGCACCGGCAAGGCACTGTCTAAACAAACATTAACGAAATAAAGTTATGACAATGTGCGCAGATAAAATGTACAAATACTTAATAATGTAGACAGAACTTGCCCTGCTTTGTCAACAGTTAGCGATATTTTGAAATAAATAGTGAACAAGAAAGATATGCAGTGAAACAAAATCCTACTTAAAAATGGTGGCAAAGTTCAATAGGCCTTCCTTTTAGAATAGAAGGTAGGAGAAAAAAACTGCTTAGGAAAATAAGGTCAGGTCGTAGAGTAGGGTAATACTGCAGTAGCATTTCAGAATGAGATAATGAAACTTCGAGATGGTTTGTTCATGATCACTTAGGTGTATGAAACAAAATCTCACGAAAATGCGTCAATGAAATTGAGGCCTCAGCATCTTAGGATCCAGAATGAAATTCTGATGATGGTAAGTATCCAACGAAAAGGCAGCATTTTAGACTGTGGACCACCGAATGTGTACGTCCGAATGACTTCATCGTTTGGATGACTGGTGATATGAGGAGACATCATAGTTCATGGGCGACTCGAGGTAGCGAAAAAATAGTTTCAAGAGGGTCACTTAAATTCCCGATTGTCCTTTTTCCGAGTCCTGGGGAAAGCTTCTGGCGAAAGATGTGGAAACTAAAAGGTAAATAGAATAAGTGTTAAGATAAATGTGCAGTTTTCGCTTGAATGTAGCTAGACTAGTTAACGACCTAATTTCAATTGGCAAGTTATTTCAAAGAAAACTATGCCTAGAAGCAAAGAAGCATGTACATGTGGAGGATGCAGGGGGAGGTATAATTAGTGCAGAATTTCTTAGGTTATAAGGAAGCATAACGGGGGTAATGACAGAAAGCTTGGGGAGAGTTGAACTAATATTTAGTCGGAAAAGAAAACAAAAGCCTGCTTCCAGTCTCCTGACCCAAATAAATTTTAGCAAAAATACGACTAACAGCCTTTGGAAAGTGCACATAAAAATTTGGGGTCGATAAGTTTTGGCCTCTCGTATCGTTTGCATAGGCGCCTATTGATGATTTCGCGCGAGTAGCCGTTAGCTCTGTGTACTCGTCGGAGGTATGACAGTTCATCAACCTTGTTTTCCGGTTGCCTACCTGCATTTGTGGATGATTGGGTGTTTGTCACTGAAGTGGAATACTTGCATCGCATTGTTGTCAACCCCGAAAACTTAGGTTTTAAATCCACAAAAATCTTTATGACAGACGAGGTCATCGAGAATGCAAGCTGGTTGTTTCCTTCCTCCACCGTTGTAAATTATATGCCCGGAAGGTCAGCGTTGAGGCCTTCTTTGAACGTCAGCACCTGATGCCGCTCAATGAAGGCGAAGGTACCATCCATATACAGAGCCCCGATTTTCGGTTTGTGGTGTTAGATGTGCAACGACTTCAACCGTTGCAGCAATGTCCGGATATGAGTCCCGAAATCGGTGAACGCATTGGTGGGTCTTTCATCAGCTCGTACAGTGTTTCTTGAAACACAAAAGACGTCCTGAGAGAGAATTTGAGAAGCGAATTGACTATGGTGTGTCCAAGTCAATACTTTCTTTCAAAATACAGCGAAACCTTGGGTGACGATCAGCCCCGTACACGTGCATTTCAGGTAACGAGCGAGCCATTCGCAGAAAATGTGTGTCAATTGACTTGCTTCCGCTCAATTAACGAGAAACCCACGTGGTGCTTCCTAACGTTCCCGCTGGTTCTCGTAAATTCTCTGAAAGATCCGACGACACTGTTGTTTAATTGAGTAGGATAAGCATCCCCCTGCATTCATTTGTGCTTTCCTTTGTTTTTTTGTCGTTTTACGACTAAAATTGGTAGCTCACGGTGTTGCCAAGGCAGCTGCTTGCTAAAGATAGTGTTGTCAAGAGGAATAAAGTCACAAGTACTATAGGCTTGAAGAAGGAAATCATAGCAAGGCCCGAGCATGATGTTCATGTGACTACTCTCGTCAGGGAGTATGGCCTGTCCTCGTCAACAATCGACACCATCTTGAAGAGGAAGGAAGAATTAAAGAAGCTCGATGGGGTCCAAAGGAGTAACCAAGGTTACCATGCCACTTAAATAATTCCTCGATGTTGAAAAGGTGCTGCTTATCTGGATGAATTTAGAATTTGGAATTTATATTTGGCTAGCGCTGGCAAGGCACTGTCAAATGAAAGGCAATTACAGGGTGATATTGTCTCTGAAGCTATTTGTGCTACGGCAAATGTAGTGTACATGAACTTTATCAGAAGACACTAGGCGCGTCATCTGAAGACGAAAAGATATTAAAGGCAATTCGGGGATGGTTTGAGAAATTTAGGAATAGAACCGGTATACACAGTGTTGTGCGACATGGGGAGGCTGCCAGGTCCGAATAAGCTGCTGCCGAGAAATGTGCGTCAGAGTTCCAGAAATTCATTCCTAGAGAGGAGTTTTTGCCCCCCAAGTTTTTAATTGCGACGAGATTGGCCGGTTTTGGAAGAAATTGAGGAAGAGGAACTATATCATGCAAGAGGAAGGGTCGTTGCCTGGCCACAAGCCGATGCATGATCTACTGACCCTCGCGCTCTTCGCCAATGCATGTGGCGATTACATGGTCGACCCGCTGCTCGTCTATCGCTCGGAAAATCCACGAGTTTTCAAGGCGTGTAAAGTTCACAAGACACGACTGACTGTTATGTGGAAGTCCAATAGGAAATCCTGGGTCAAACGGATATTTTTCAGTGAATGGGTTATTGACGTTTATGGCCGGTTGGTGAAGAGTTTTCTTGAAGAGACAGCAGTTACCACTCAAGGCATTACTTGTCCTTGACAGTGCTCCTGCGAATCCTTCACAGATGCAAAATGATTTGTTTCCAGAAAATCAGCTCACTAACATCACGTTTCTTCCTTCCAAAACCACTCTACTCCTCCAACCCATGGACCAAAAATTCATTGCCAACTTTATGAAGTTCTAACTAATGGCCTTGTAAGAGAGGTGTATCGATGTGATAGACTATATAATTTTGGAAGGAGCACTTTAGTATCCTGGGTGCCTTCATTTGATTGATTAGACCTGGGAAGGAGTGACAAGGAGGTCCCTAAACTCTGCATGGCGAAACCTCTGACCTGAGAGCGTCTGCGAACGCGACTACGAAGTTTTCAATCCGGCATTCGAACTAGTGGACAAATTGGAAGTGCAAAGGGGCAAAGTTTGGGTCTGGAGGTGGATGCTACTGATAAACTAGAGTTAGTGCAGGAGTAGAGTGATGAACTGACCACTGAGGACCTCATGGAATTTCAGAAGGAGCTGAATCCAGAGGAGGTACGAAAGCTCTCAGCTGGGGGAGGATGCTTCCTCTTCCAATTGGATCAGGGAAGTGTTGAAATGTTTGAAAAGGTGAACGAATTCTTGGAAAAGCATCACCTTCATAATGCAGTGACTGCAACCAGGTTGTGTTTGTACACAAACTTCCTTGGGATGCCGATAGTTCAGTACAATATTTCTTCTATATCTCTTGATAAAACATGGATCGAAGCCTAATCAATTAGTCCTAAGTTTTGCTACCCACGGCAGAAACCCAGCCAACTATGGCTAGAAACATAGTTTGAAAACCTCCTTAATCAAACACACGACCTCCAGCCAGTTCCGACAGACAGCGTATACTACCTTAAGTCTACGTTATTTAAATGTTTTTGTAAATATTTTAACAGTGCCCAGAAATGTCGAGGTTTGCTAACAAAGTTGCACATGGGAAAATTAAAAGATCTCTGGCAAAACAAAGATGTCATCCTAACGAGGCCAGATAAGGGAATGGGCGTTGTCTTAATGAACAGAACATATTATCTTGTGAAATTATAATCAATTTTGTCGGACAAGGAAAAGTTTAGAAAGACCGAAAAGGAGAAGGATCGGACCGATGAGGTGGCAAAACAAATGATTGACTGTTTGAAAAGACTTCAAACGGAAGGTCTGATAAGCGAACATGACCTAGAGCGCCTCTACCCCGTCAGCACGCATGCACCGAGAATGTAATGCTAACCAAAGATCAACAAAGATGGCACACCCGTTCGTCCCATCCTAGATATGAGGAACGCACCATAACATGCGATAGCAAAATGGTTATCGGACAAACTTAAGCCCATACAGGATCAGCTAGCGCCACTGAACTACCGAGATACTTTTGAGTTCGTTGAAGGCGAAAAAGACCTCGACCTGAACGGCATGACGATGTTTTCACTGGATGTCTCGTCTCTTTTTATGAATGTGCCAGTCATGGAGACAGTCAACTTCATCTGTGAATTCATTACTTCAAGTCAACAAGATAAAGGAATATCAGTGAATGCGCTCAAGGAACTGTTATTAAAATGCACCTTGAACGTGAAGCTCCTACTTAACAACAACTTGTACAGACAGATAGACAGAGTAGCTATGGGCTAAAGTCTTGGCCCTCTTCTGGCGAACATTTGCATGTGAAAGCTGGAAGCTTTAGAGCTTCATTTGTAGATAAACCATCTTAAATATTATGGGCGATACGTGGATGATATCTTTGCAGTTGCGTCTGAACAAACGGACGTTTCAGCTGTAACGGATAACTTAATCAGGCGCACCCGTCAATCAAGTTTATACCGGAAGAGGAACAATACGGATCATCACCTTTACTAGACATGCTTCTGAGTAGAGGGCCTGACGGGTGTATTGGACGTAGTTTCTATCGTAAGAAGACATGATCCGGACATTACACCCACTTTTGGAGTTTTGTACCGCTGACGTTTAAGTATAATTGAGTGCACTGTTTGACACAAAGGGCGAAAAGTATCTTCTCGACCAAAAGCATTGACGAAGAGCTTAAGGTTGTAGAAAACACTTTTCGACAGAATGGATATCCAGATAGATTTATTACTAAGGAAAATCCCACCTAAGGACCACCAAAGCCACCGGTGTTATCGGCAAACAAGAAACAACTATTTGTCAGGGTCCTATTTCAAGGGGACGCAGCAAGTGAACTCTTACGAAGGCGTCTAAGCCAAGCTGTGTCAAGCACCTTTCCAGCAGCTGATGCCCATGTACTGTTCTTGACTACTCCCATCCTATACGGAGGGGGCAAGGACAAACTGCCAGTCCAGACCACCTCAATGTGCATTTATTCTTTCACCTGCTCCTGTTGGGCAGAATATATTGGTCGCACGAGCTGTCATTTGTCCAAAAGAGTACGAGAACACCTTCCAGCATGATAGTAAAGGAGCAGATAAAGAACATAAACAGCTCTATCCTCCCGCATGTGGTAGAAACAGGCCATCGCGTAGATGCCAAAGAGGCCTTCCGGGTAATTTGCAAGGTCCCCTCAACCTATTAATAAATTCTTGGACAGCGTCTGTTGGCTATGGCAGAAGCAGCTGCAATCAGGCTACGCAACCGGTCCTGTGCGCTCAAAAAAACTTTATACAGATGCTTTAATTACCGTGATCGAAAGCCACCAATTCAGCCGCCCGCATCTAATTACTTGTCCCGGTGGCCGCCATTCCTCTGACGATGATGATAAAACAGACCGCAATTTTATGTTTTCCACTCCTTCCCCTTACCCTGACAATCATATAATTTGTTCTACTTACTAAAATCTTTGAGTTGGTTACACAGTGATATAAATGTAAAGGCCAGATGATAATTTATCGAAAGCTAACATATGCTCGCCAAATTGTCTTTTGAATTTTTCAATGGGAATTTTCACTACTCTACTAATTATATATCTTATAATTGCTTTATAAAATTTTATATTAATATTTTCGGGCATGGAACGGAGTAATTTGATTTCCATCATTTTAAGTGGGGAAACTCGTTTCGAAAGATGAGCGCTTCACATGACGAGCTCGGTGCCAGAACGGATTAAATTCGTTAACCGCGGTTCCTCTGTAGTCCCCTAGCAGGAGTTGTTCGGGGGACTCGACCAACAGCTCCTTGAGAAAAAAAGAACGAAGGAAGTAACATCAAAAGATACCATAACCTCATTTAGCAGGAGGCTTATGTCTTCAAGTTTCAACAAGATATGTTTTGAGGAGCAGACCGTGGTGTCCAAATCAGTGGTTAGAAATGTGAGACCCTATAGCTTAGAGTGTCTTTGAGCGATACGATGGGCTGGAACGGAGCGCCCTCTATATGCGCCTTAGGGAGGCCACACAATCGGGTTAAAATTTGTTTCTGGGGCTATCGCTATGCATTGGTTGATCGACCTTTTTACACCGAAGTTCTCCACTGCCAACAGGTTGCATTTGCTTAGTATGTCAAATTTTCATGCTTTTGGTTTCACACGGGGCATAGAAATGTCAATCCTCAAGTAAGGTTTGGGCATTTGAAGGCGTTGCCTTCTGTCCAATACGAAGATAGAATGCCCCTTCTCCCTAGGAACGATTGGGATATGTTAATTGGCCTTTAACCCTCTTAATTCCTCACGTTCTACCTTGGAATAGCTCTGAATTCAATATCATCTAGTAAGCCGAGTAGAAACGCCAAGTTTTGTTCCATTGCATTAAAAGTTGACTGAAAACTCAGGATCCAATCACCGTAAGTTAAACTGGCACTACTTTAGAAATCAATGAAAATTGTGAAGACACAAAGAAGTGGGATCTGTGTTTAATAAGGAGACGGAATTTAGTACTCAAAATCTCTATTGCATGGGTTGCGGCTGTTCTAGAAACAGAGTTGCAAAGTAGCCTCTTCCACAAAATGCACCCGCGAATTTGTAACGGAACTCTCCAACGCAACGGCGCATGCTGAAGAATTTGCTAATAAGTTTTATGAGGGAGATTAATACACTCTTAGGGCCCCAGAAACAAAAGTGCCTACTTTTCCAACTACTTCCTTTCGACTGAGCAATGGACTCGTGAACTAGCGGAGAAAGGGAGGGTCACCATCTGCTAGGATTTTAGAAAGGTCTTCTACAGCGTTCCACACAAAACACCAATCTTGCAATCTCTAAATTTGGAATAAGAGACAAACTGCGTGCGTGATCACAGATTTTCTTGCGGACAGATTGCATGTGGGACCAGGTAGTTGATTTTCCCACCAGAGGATCAAACATACTTGATCTTGTTTTCTGTAGAGGTTGTCAGCCATTGTCAGTGTCACCTTTAGATGCACTTGGGAGTTCTGACCATGCTTAAGTTCTTTCTTCACTAGAACTCGAGGCTGATGAAACTTTTCCACAAATATAGTTTTTTTCCGTGTTTTCAACTTGGCAAATATGGGAGAATTGCTGACACATCTAAATTCCCACGATTGGATTATTTTCTTTGTATGTTTGGATGTGAATGTTTGTACTTATACATTGTACCAAGTTCTATGTCCACTCCTTTCATATTTTGTTCATCGTAAGAAAATAATTTATGTCAAGGATGAAGTCAACCTCCCTGTATCATTCCACCGTAGACTGCATAGACTCTCCCATCATTTTCATCTACAAAACGACACTTCCGTCCTGCCCGTGATCCAGCAAATTTTTGAAGAGGCTAAGAGGCTGGCTGACGAAAAACGACTAGCTGATGAAGTCAACTTTGCCGAAAAGCCTTCGTTAAATGTTTCGAAAGTCTTTTCGCGCACAGTAAAAGCGCACAGAAAAAAGCAGCACCCCGTACTTCGAGACGCCTTAGGAAACTCTATAGCTGACGCTAAATTGACACCTGATAGCTTCAATGCTTTCTTGTCTAGAACTTTTAGTGGAAATTCTGTCGCTCCCTTTCCTGACGTACGCATTTGGACTGGTAACGTCCTCGAAACCATAATTTTTTCTCTCTGGTATGTGACCGCAGCAATTCAGCGTTTTCGTCAATCTTACATTCCTGGACAAGCTGGCGTCCCGGTGAGCGTTCTAAAGGCAGATGCAAATGACATATTTCCATCCCTTCCGTATAAGATATTTAATCTTGCTCTTGAAAGTGAAACCTTCCCTATTTTATGGAAGGAATTGCACATTCTGCCTATACCAAAAAACGGCCGACCTACGTCATTTGATGACTTTAGGCCAATAATTACACTGCCAGCTGTCTCGAAGATCTTAGAGACCTTGATCAAAGACAATATGATGCGTCATTTAACAAAGAATAACCTAATTAATGCAGCTCAGCATGGGTTCCTCGAAATAAGGTCTTGTGAAACCTGCCAGCTCTCTTTCTTTGATCATGTGCTACAATATAGAGACAGCGGTTTTGCAATTTACACCGTTTACTTCAATTTCACGAAGGCTTTTGATCATGTTGACCAGGATCTCCTACTGCTAAAAATGGCCAACTTTGGCATAGATAATAAGCTTCTGAACTTAATATCATCAAATTTGAATGCACGCGTACAATTGGTTAAACTTTCTGATGTTATCTCCAACCCCACGCATGTGAGGAGTGGAGTTATTCAGTGTAGCGTGCTCGGCCCGCTTCTATTTTGCCTTTTTGTCAACGATGTTCAGGATTGTTTTCAATATGGTAGGCCCTCTTTGTACGCCGACGATTTAAAAGTTACATATCGATATAAACCGGTCGATCGCAGCATCGCGCTTGAGCTCTTAAAAAAGGATCTTCAGGCCTTCACTCAGTGGTGTCGCACATGGCGCCTTTCGCTTTCTTGACATCAGTGCTCCATTATGGTTATCGGCGACAACCACCAGCCCCATCTAAGCAAAGCCGGTCACGATCTAAATGTGCCCAGAGTTAAAAAGGATCTGGGCATATAATTTTCTAGTAGTCTTAATCTGTCAGAGCACTGCGCCCTGATTGTCTCGAAAGCACGCCAAACTACCGGGTTTATTCTCAGAAATTGCAAAACCGTCAATATTAGAATCAGCCTTTATAAGATGTATGTCAGACCTAGTCTGGAATACTACTCGTTTCTATTTAGCCTTCTGCACGCCAGTGAACGGAAGAAGATAGAATCAGTCCAGCATTTATTTTCAAATCATCTTACGGTGGAATCTGAACGGGTTCCGACGTTTCAGCCATTCTCATTAAGTTTTATCAGCACCATTGATTTCTCTTTTTAATTAATTTACAAGCAAATAATTCGTCTTAAAAACTCGCACTCTTCGAGGACTGACAGTATTCCAAACTCAAGAGAGCCGAACTTCCCCGATTGATTAGCCATATATTCTCAGTTTATCTTTAAAACGGATTCATTACTGACTCATGGAAGACATTTATTACTATTCTTCTTGTCTTCAAGTCGGGATCTCTTTCAGACGTAATACTTATCGAGCCATTCACAAACCCCGGCTCTAGCAAAACTTCTTGAAAAATTATTTTTTATCAAATTCTCAACTGTTCCCTAGACAATAAGCTCTTAAGCAACTCACAATATTGTTTTCTTCCTGGAAAATCATGCGAAGTGTGTCACTAAGATTTCCTTATTCTCATCACTTCCCTTCGTAATGAGCAGCAGTCGGTGGTTGTGATCTACTTTTATCTGAGAAAGCCTTTTACAAGGTACCACACAGACCTTTTCTGGTGAAACTGGAAGCCCTCGGCATCCGGCCTCCTCTCCTTGACTTAATCGGTTCCTACCTGTCTAACCGCAACCAGAAGGTCTTAGAAGTTAATAAATACTCGACGCCTTAGCCGATAACGAGCGGCGTTTTTCAAGACACGGTTCAAGTCCCGTCTTCTTCATTCTGTGCATAAGTGAAATTTCAACTGTACTCAAATATTCACAGAATTTCGACTAAATATGAGCTTAAATCTCCCGAAACTTTCTGTTATTACCCCCATTATTCTTCCTCATAACCTAAAACATTCTGTACTAATTATACCTCCTCCTGCATTCTCCACATATAAACGCTCTCTTTTTTGCTTTAAGGTACGGATTTTTCTGGAATAATTTGCAAATTGAAATAAGGTCGTAAAATATTCTATCTGCATTCAGGCGAAGACTGCACATTTATCTTAACACTGATTCTATTAACCTTTTATTTTCCTCATATTTTCCCAATAGCTTTCCCCATGACTGGGAGAAAGGACGTTTGGGAATTTAGGTGACCTTCTTGAAACTATATTTTCTCTACCATGATTCCCCGGGAACCATAATGCCTCCATATATCACCAGTCATTCAAAAGATGAAGTAATTTGCATGCACAAATTCGGAAGCCCACAGTCTAAAATACTGTAGTTTCGTTGGATACTTACCGTCATCAGAATTGAACTCTAGGTCCTAGGATGCTGAGGCCTCAAGTTCACTGACGCCTTTTCGCGAGATTTGTGTTTCATGCTACTGCAGTATTAGCCTACTCTACCCATTTACCTTATTTTCCCACGGAAATTATTTTCCTATTCTCTTTTCAAAAATGGAGGCCTATTGAACTTTGCCTCCATTTGCAAGGGAGGAGTTATTTTCATTGGTTATTTTCTAGTTCACAATTAATTTAAAGACATCAATCACTATTACCCTAACAGGACAAGTTCTGACTACATTATTAAATATTTTTACATTTTATCTGCACACAGAGTCATAATTTTATTTCGTAAATAATGTTTGCTTCGAAAGTGCCTTCCCAGCGCTAATCAAATATTCATTCTAAATTCTAAATGATCTTAAGTGCATTTACTCAATTTCTAAAGATACTGCCAAAAGTTGCGTTGATAAAATCAGCGCTGATCTACGTATGCTCTCACGTTGGAGCTGTAGCTGGCAGATGGAAAGTTCTCCATCCAAGAGTACTTTCATATGTTTTGGCCTTGCCAATTTTAATGAACCACAGTTCCGACAGAATTGTTTAAGTGGACTGGGAGCTCTTTTCGCGCGGATCCCGGATGGGAATGGAGTGATCGAATGTTGGTGAAGATGCCAGTGCCCCATTGCACTCTCGAACGCTTACCTGCGTCCCCACGATTACCGTCGCCGCTTATCGTATCGTTATCCTCCGTTCAATGTCAGCATCCACTCATCCCGACCCTGCAGATGCCCACAGCGTTGCACTCCCCACCGGTTATCCAACGGACATGACAGAATTCCCCCCACTCCAAAAAAACAAAGCTTCATGTAACGCTCCCTTCCTTATTTTCGATCGTGTCCTTTCATACATTTATATCCTTCTTACTAGTGGAATCAATTTCCGACATTGCTGTCGTTCCTTCTAATAACTGTTGCGTTTAAGTGCTCGGCATGAAGCTTAGAAACCCTGTTTAATACGCGCAAAGTCAAATAATGACTACAGGCGCGTTAAGCACCCGTGTGTGTGTGCCAAACTTGAAGTCCTCGGCCGCCACACAAGCTTCCTGCACACCTAGTATTTTTAAAATAGTACACTTTTAGAACGATCAACAAAAAGAAACTTAGGTCTAAGTTACACGACTAAGCTAGCATTATATCCTCATGCAGATCAAATTTCTGCAAAAGCTGCACAGATATGTGGTTTTATATCAGACAATTTCTTCCTTACGGTAATAAAGTTAAACATGTAACGCGTGATTGTTCTTCCCATCCCAGAATACTGCTGTCCCCTCTTTGATCCGATGAATGCCTCTGACCGCTATAAGATTGAAAATATCCAGAAAGTTTTTACTCGAATACTATTTTCTTTTCCTGGATCCAGTAACTTTTATACGGATAGATGCCATTTAGCAAACATTACATTTCTCTGGGTTAGGAGAATCAAAGCCGGTCTCTGCTTCCTGTTTCTCGTTATCTCAAGCCCAAATCTCCCACGAATAAACGCTCTCACTCCGGTTCATCGACCCTATGCCACTCGTAATTCCTCCATGATCATTTTACCACCCCTTAGCTCCAAAACTAACCGGTCTCAGTTTTTTGGCCTTGAAATATGCTTTCATCTGCAATAATCTACCACTTGAAATTAGGTTATCATCTACGTTAGCGGTTTTCGAAAACCAATTACGCAAACATTTACCTTTGGAAAATATAAAGTCCTTATTGTCTGTTTCCTTTCCAAACTCACAACGTTTGGATTTGGAAAGCGTTCTCCTGGTATTTGAGGCAGTTCCCTAGATATTAAACTAGTTCCTTAATATGTTTTCATTATCCTCTTTAGAGTCAATCTTCACAGTCACTTTTCGCCCCCCTTTTTTTCAAATATAATCGCAAACTCTTGATAACATTGATACTTTCCTCTGTTTTGTAACCCTGACATAGTCTCCGGGATCTGTTGATGATCGTGGCGGGTTCTGGTGTTTTTGCCACCGTGTCGGTGGACTATGCAGTTAGCAAGGTTGCATCGCGTTGATGATCAGGTGACCTCTACTTACCCCTCTTCATTTCGACCCTGTTGTCTACGAGGAGTTCCTCCTGTCTCACCTCCTTGATGGTTACAAACAGTAGCTCTGGTTGTTATATGATCTATCACCCGACAAAGAGCGTTCCGAACCCTCATACGTTGTCAGCAACATCACACTACTATACCATTGCATCGTACCAATCCTATAAACTCGAGCTATTATTTTCTATCGAAGCAGTTCTTTCTCCTAGTTTCTTTTTTTAATTGGCAGCTCACCGAACTCCGCTCCCGATTTAACCGTAGGAGTTTTTTCTCTGCTTCTTTCCAAGTTCACCGTGTATTCCAAAGATTGTTAATTATTGTTTTAAAAACGACTAATCGTTCTGGATCGGATATGCCTACCATACTACTCATTTCTGCTTTTCATATGGCTGTTCACATAGTGCAGCAATTATCAACTTTGTATTTATTTATACCGCAATACTAAGTTTGTAATGATGGAGCCGTCTGGACCTAAAATATAGTATTTATTATTTATTACCGCACCCATAATAAGCCCATTAGTAAATCCTGCTAAAGCAATGCAGATCTTTAGCTCAAAGCAAAGTACGAATAAACGCTTGGCCACTCGAAAATCGAAACAAATCTAGCTTCTCCGCGAAAAATACTCCTTAACTATCGCATACTACTCCCCAAAAACCCCCCCATCCCATGGCCCATTACCTCCACGGCTGTTTTTCCAGTTGTCTCCGAATACGACAGATCCTGCTGAACTACCAGCCTCACGTGACCCTCTGTGTCACTTTAATAGGAATACTTTGCAGTATCCTGTCCATGCGTTTCCCGGACAAGATGCAATAATGAGCGGTGCTGCTCAGTTTCCCTGTCCGATATTTTCCTCTCCATATCTTACTCCTATTTACCCACATCAGGCGCATTCTACGCTAAAAAATTTTTTTCAATAACCGGGCGAAAGCACCGGTTTCCTGTGTTCAGGGGCCCATCAACTACTGGACGACTTGGCTGCCCTCACTCAAAATCAACCAGCAAGCACATTTAAACTATTGGTTCTAAATGCTGGTTCCTTGCTCAATAAAATTTCCTGCTTCAGACGGGTCTTTGTCCACTGTCCAAATATTGTTATAAAAACTGCAATCTGGGCAACACCTTCCGTAGCCGACTTCAAAATCTATCTTCTATATTATAATTATATTCGAAATTATCGTCACAACAGTCGAAGTGGAGGAAGCTGTATCCATGTTAAGCAAGCGCTGTCATTTCAGCCCTAAGACAACCCGCAATTCACCGCGGTTAAAGAGAGCTGTTGGCTTCGAATTACCTTAAAAAGTTATAACTTTTTACTAGTTGGCTGTGTTTATAATAGGTTTATTGCTATAGCACCTCTTGGGCGCCGTAAATCTCCTAAGGACACAGGAAAAATACCTTAAACACCTCCTTCTTTCTGCTGCCACTTTAGTTTTGTTTTCATTTTGGGCTTGGTTAACATTGTGTGAAACGAGTTTGTTTTAAGTCAAAAATGTCTTCAACGGCATCTTAATAGCAACATATGAAAAAAATAACTTTACAGTACTAAAATTAATGTTTCCTGTAAAGAATTTCGTGTCAAGTATAGTCTGTCAGTTATGAAATTTCGAGTGCTCATTCGACAGGGGTAGAGTCAATCGCGGGCTACTCGATTATCCATTGCATTCAAGCAGATGCAAGTGCCTCCAAGCGCATCGTTATGGTGTGTGGTTCAGCAATTAGTAAGGCTTCGTTGAACTGATCTCTAAAAAAGTTAGAAACGGTTTATGGGCATGGACCGTTCAACTGCAAGTAAATTTTAATGCTACCAGCCAGTCATTATATTGTGCTTGATAATAAAAGATTGGTTATTGACTGATCTCGATCAGAAAATAATTTATAGACGATTAATATCTGCAAAATAATTGAGGATATATACCCTTACAATGTTAGTAATTTTGCTCCAGTACTCGCTTCTGTCGGGATACTTGTTGCAATAATTTTGGTGTCTAACAACTCCAAATTTTTCTTTTTAAATTGGCAGCTCGCTGAACTCCACCTCAGATTTAACCATAGGATTTTTTCACTGCTTTTTTACTAGTTCAACGTATATTCCAAAGATTGCTGACTATTGTTGTAAAAATAGTAATCTTTCTTTATAGGATATGCCTACCACACTACTCATTTCTGCTGTTCATATGGTTGTTCGTATAGTGAAGTAATAAGTAACTTTGTATTGATTTATACCGCGATACTAAGTTTGTAATGATAAGACCCTCGGGGCCTAAAATACACAATTTATTTTGTTATTATTCTGTCCGACGAAGACCTATTTTTGCAGGATGAGTTGTACGCTTGAGCGATCAGATTATAAAGAGGTTCAAGGTGAGCCAAAGCAATTTTAGAAGTAGTGGTATCTGGAGAAGCCTGTGACGTCTCGAAATCTCGAGATATATCTCCTCTTTTTACTCTATTACTTAAGGATGAATGAGAGGCTGCAAACTTACGTCTTTTGCAAGTCACTTCCGGGACATCGTAAAAAACAAGACAGAATTTTGGTTTAATTAATCGAGAAAGTGACAAGCTAGGTACGCATTTAAACTGCAATTGCGCAAAGTGAAATAATTAATCCAACTGCTTATTTGGGCCAGCACAAATAATATGGGACAGCAAAAAGGACTTTTTAAACATAGAATTAATAAAAAGTTCACTGATATGGCCAAGAAATATGGAAAAATCAACGCTCCAAATATCTTTAAAAATTGTTCCACGCTAAGAAATATATGTGCCAGTAACTATTAAGGATATGGGTATATCATATTCCAACGGTCTTAATCGTTCAGAGTATTGCGCCCTGATTGCTTCCATAGCACGCAGAACTACCGGGTTTATCCTCCAAATTTTAAAACTCTCGATATTAGACTTCGCCCATATAAAATGTAGGGTAAGCACAGTTTGGCACTGCTTTTTTTTAGCCTTTTGCGCGCTAGTGAACGGAAGAAAATAGATTTGGTCAATTATTTTCTTACTCAAAGAGTTTTTTCATCGAAGCACCGTTATTTGACCTAGCGAAAATGCTGTTGGCTTATAAACCTTGATCCCTTGTGGTTTTGCCAATTACAGAAGGGACTCTTTTTCTTGTTAAGCTTTTAACCATTCTTCCACTAGCACGTGCAGTATGGTATCGTCAGTTCTTTTCGGTAAACGCCATAGCAATATGGAATAAACTATCTCAGAATATAAAAAATGCATAGTTATCATTTGTTTAAGAGAACTATCACTTATTTTCTGCCTTCAGAACAGCTTCCAGAAATCCTGGGTGTTAACACGGTCGAATCTATCTTCTGGCTTGACAGAGTGCGCGGCATCTGAGCCCAATCCTAGATCTTACATTGAGGGCGATTGCGCTGTCACTGCTGCCCACAACCGGTGAATTCTTCAGTAGACAGTGAGTGACCATCTACGAATGCAACCTTGTTTGATGCAGAAACACTGTAAACACACTGCCCTTGTACTAGCCCGTTCCTCAAGGAGTTTATTTTTCACTGCTAGTCTAATCCTGACTGCATATTTTTTCTGATATTGCCGGTAAACTGGCATTAAATACAATTATTTAATCCAGCATCACAAAATTTGCTCTACAGTCGGTAGAGTAGAATGATCGTTTTCTAACACTTCATTCAACCCGGTGTAGTAGTCAACGCAAACCTTATTTCCCCGTTAGGTTTTGTCACCTTCACTATCGGGGAAGCCCACGCTGAATAGTTTGTTTGGCAGATTATGTTATTCTGCTGCAAGTGCTCCAGTTCTTCATTGACCACTGCTTGTACTAAAAATGGGACGCGTCGACTCTGCCTGAATACGGACTTCTTCCCTGGCCTCACCCTCAAACTTACTGTAGATTTTGTGCACGTTTCGACTGAAATTTCCATCCGTTTGGCAAAATGTTCTTTCATGTCCTTTTCCCTAATGTTTACAGCACAGCATATCTCCTGAAACGGCCGACTCCATAGACCCCACTGTCTGATTACCTTGTAGCCAAGCAGATTGCTTTCTGCCTTCAAGACGTAAATTTCTAAGACACAGGCTTTTTCCTCAAAAACCTTAGTGGTCTGCAAAATGCCTTCAAACTGCATTTCAGTATTATTTGAAACCCAGGCACATATAGCTGTTCATTTCAGTTCAGATGTTCCAAGAGCCTCCCACATCCCTATGCTGATTATCTTGAGATCTGAAGCCGTTTCAACCTGTAGCGTAGCGGGTTCTCCACAAATACTGACCATCAGGTATTTTATAGCTTCACAGCTAAGCACATGTGAATTGTGCTGAGCAATTGCGTAACATCACCTTCCTGTGCTCGACTTTTTTGCGTGACATTGTATCAATTTGTGACCAACCGGCGAAAACTTGTAAAACCTTCTCTTGCGATATGTACAATCTAACACAAAATGCAATCAGCCACACTGCCAGTAAGCTACCCTTGATTTCCTTGCAGAACTCGTGATCGACCTCGATTCGATCGCTTTCGTTTCAAAAACAAGCCTTTGTTGGCTGTTAACGTCACCAATCGACCAATCGATATACTAGAAAAATAGGCAGTGAAAAAAACGCCTACCATAAAAATGGAGGCAGAGTTCAATAGGCCTTCATTTTCAAATAGAAGGTAGGAGAATAAACTGCTTAGGAGGAATATGATCAGATGGTAGAGTAGGGTAATACTGCAGTAGCATTTCCGAATGAGATAATAAAATGTCGAGGTGATGCGTTTTTGATCACTGAGGCGTATAAAACAAAATCTCACGAAAATACCTCAATGAGCTTAAGTGGTCAGCATCTTTGGATCCAGAATGGAATTCTGATGATGGGTGGTACCCAAAAAAACGGTAGCATTTTAGACTGTGGACCACCGAATGTGTACGTCCGAATGACTTTATCGTTTGGATGACTGGTGATATGAGGAGACATCATAGTTCATGGGCGACTAGAGGTAGCGAAAATATATTTTCAAGAGTGGCACTTAAATTCCCAATGGTACTTTCTCCGAGTCATGGGGAAAGCTACTGGCGAAATATGAGGAAAATAAAAGGTTAATAGAATCAGTGTTAAAATAAATGTGCAGTCTTCGCTTGAATGCAGATAGACTAGTTAACGATTTTATTTCAAGTGGCAAGTTATTTCAAAGAAATTTATACTTAAAAGCAAAGAATAGAGAGCATTTGCCCGTGGAGGATGCAGGGGGAGGTTTAATTAGTGCAGAATTTCTTAGGTTATAAGGAGGACTAACGGGGGTAATGACAGAAAGCTTGGGGAGAGTTAAGCTATTATTTAGTCGGAAAAGGAGACAAAGACCTGCTTTCAGTCTACTGACCCAAATAAATTTTAGCTTCGTTAGCTGGCATCTTGTTGAGTAGGAAGTAGTTAAAAGAGTCCGAAGCAGGGCTTTCATCCTCTTTTTCTCGAAATTTGAACCTACCTCTTCAAATAGAAGTTCATATTTGCGGTACCGCATGTTGAAACTGATGTTGCCGTTAGGATCGTTAGTCACTTTAAGTCATTTATTACCACTTTATTTAGGGAAGTAGGCTTCTGCTCTTAAGCTTCCTATTCACATGCAAAAAAATCAATAGCATAAACTTTTACAGTAATAAATCTCACAAATGAAAATAAAGGGGAATCGATACGTGTTGGCCAGTCAAAAGCTGCTGCCACTGACACAATCTTCATTATATGTACAATAGTTTCTCAGCCAATGAGTATCTAGCTTACATTTAAATGTTTCAACAGTGTCTGAAAGGATCACCTCGTCAGGGAGTACTTTCCATGCTTCAACGACCTTCGGAGAAAAGGTGTTCCGACGGACATCCGTGTGGACCATCTTCCTTTGCAGATTAAAGGGATGACCCCGCATATGTTCCGTCCCAGCCAATTCAAAGAAGTCAGCGAATTCTAGGGCACACTCGCGGCCTCTGACAATCCAGTAGGTTTTGAGAGGAAAAAATCAAGTTCAGCTAGTCTGGCTTCGTAAGGCAGATGACTAAGATTATTGACCATCTTAATAACCCTCGCCTGCACTCGTTACAGTTGTAGATAATCCTTCGTAAACCACGGACGACAGGCCTGGACGGCATATTGAAAAGTGAGCTCGAACAAATGCCCGTAGGTTTTTCGGAAGAGTTCTTTATCAATCTGAACAAATCCACGTCTGAGCGCAAATAAAACCTGTGTCGCTCGTTAAACCGCCTTTAAACACTGTAAAGATGGTTTGATTGAGGAGTCTATTAGAACACCAAGGTCCTTTTTTTCCTCGATAATAGAAAAAGGGTTTTCCATCGAGAAGGTATTGATAGAAATCATCCTTTTCACCGGTCTCTCTGGTATGGAGTCTAAGAACGACACAATTCTCAACGTTAAATATTTAAAAGCCAACGAGCAGACCAGTTGCTAAGACGGTAGAGACTCTCGTGAAGTGCGTGCCTATCGGAATCAGCTCTGATGACCCTCCACGATTAAACATCGTCCGCAAACATGACGGTGCTGCAACGCAGGTTGTCAACACAGTCGTTGATGTACACTGCGAAGGGTAACGGCACTAAGACGGAGCCTTGAAGGACACCACTTAGAACTGGTGTAGGTTTTGACTTCGAGGTATCGATGCACACAGTTTGCAATCTTCCTGTAAGACAATTTGCGATCCATGTCAGCAGTATTGCTCGTATGCCAATTTCAGTTAATTTATAGATGAGACGTTTGCGTGGGACACTGTCAGACGCCTTCTTGAAATCAGTGTAGATGACGTTAACCCTACCATCTTCGTCCAGTGCGCGAGTCTTCTGCTCTCTCGAGAGCAATTAACTGGAAAGACAGGAGCAATTCTGTCTGAAGCCCTTCTGCAGCTCTGAGAGTAATCGGTTTTCCTCAAGGAACTTCATGGTCGCCTTCTTAATTTTTGATTCCTTTATTTACAGCAAATGGAGGTTAGGCTGACAGGCTGATAATTGTGGACATAAGATCGAGCCCTACTCTTGTGTATGTGGTATACATTTGCTGCCTTACATTCGAATGGCAGTTAGCCTGATTTAAATGATGAATTGAATGTATGCGCTAGTAGTTTGGTGAGTTAGTTGATCAGTTATTTCAAGAACTTTGTCGTAAGTAATCCAGACCAGATGACTTGGCTTCTCTGAGATTTTGCAGTTCTCGATCCTCAAGAGGTTCCAGTAAGAGTATATAAGCATGCACTGGACCGGCCTTTATAACAGCATTGTTGACGTGGTCAAGCTGAAGTTAAGGTTCTCTAGTGAATACCGAGGCAAAAGACCGACCATAGTGCTCGGCTTTCTCGCCATTTTTAACAACTTCAACAATATTCCCATGCATAAGTACTGCGACTGGGTTCTTGTTTTTTTAATCGACTGTTGATATAATGGAATAAAATTTTAGGCATATTTTCCACCTGCTGGATAGTTCTTGATTCCTTGTTCTTCCTTGCCTGACGGATCCTTTTTTTGACAGCATTTCGTTGTTGACAAAATTCATCGAGATGTTCTGCTGACCCTATTTCCCTGAATACCTTCCATTTGTTATTTTTCTTCTTTAACTGCATGGTTAGTTCTCTTGCAAACCAGGCAGGGCGAATAGTCTTATTTTGCACCTTCCCTTGACAAAAGCGTTCAATCAGAGCAAGTAAAATTGTTTTAAACGATCGCCAGTCATCCTGCGGATTCCCTTTGAGCAAATACTCCCATTTCCCGGACGTCAGTTCTTTCTTCGTCGCGATAAAATAGGCCTTCCATATATTTCGCTTGTCTTCCATTCTCTTCTGGCGCTGAGAATAAAGAGAATTATCCCACAACAGCGTTATATGGTCACTCTTAATTAGGGGTGCAATAAAATACAGTTTTGCAATAAAAGAGAAGTCCTTCGTAAATACTAGGTCCAGGAAATTGGCTTTCTGGCTCTCTCTTTATCTTGTTTTTATGTTAACCTTCTCTACCAGAGGTTGATTGAGAGTGAGATCCATTAGCTTGATACCGAAGGAAGTTGGCACACCGTCAACTTTCAGATTTACCCAGTCTACTGTAGCTGCATAGAAATCGCCAGCAATAAGAACCTCCTGCTAACTTGCTACTACCTTGACCAAATGAAGAAGTGACTCACCAGCTGCACTTGAATGTTTGATTGTCTGTAGTTTGTCAAGAATTGTAGGTTTTGTGAACAATCATTTTAAATATTTATCTAGAGAAATTCATATTGAAAGGAAGAAGGCGTGCGCCCGTTTGACTGCCAAGATTCGTGTCCTAACTTATACGGCCACTTCACCTCCCTGTCTATTTTCTCGGTCTCTTCGAAAGTTCTGGTATCAATCTATCGAATCCTCACTATCAACAATTTCGGCTTTGAGCCAGGTTTCCATAATGGCAACTACATCGATGGTTCGGTCTAAGACTAGTGCCTTGAGTTCGTCTATTTTCTAAAGGAGACTCTAAGCATTGGTAGCCAAACATCTCAATTTAGACTGGGGTACTACTCCATATAGACTTCTGCTTATTTCGCGTGATTGAATACTAGAGTCTGTCAGTGCTTTCCGAGACGAACTGGTGTCCATCCCGCCAACGCTGAGTTCTGATGAGTGGTCGTCCACCGAGTTCTGGAGCGCTTTACGTTTTTATACTAACCCTGTACAGTTGGGTACTTCGTATTTAGTTGCCTCCATCTCGGTGAGGACCCACCTTGATGATGTTCGGGGTCTGCCACAAGAAAGACCTCTTCATCACTCTTATTTCCCCGCCCTTTATTAGGACATTTTTCCCGTGTTCGGTTCTCCTCTTCAGTTCTGTTCTCAACATCCTCATTTTTGGCCTTTCCATGGGTTCGTAATCCGGCTGAATAAACACATCCCGTTATGAGCTACGGAGAGCTTTTCTCCGTTCTAGAAGGCGTGAAGCCTGAACATCAATTTCAAGAATGATTTTAAAAGGCCTTGGTGATGATAGTTTATTTGAAACATCCGCTTTCCCTAAAAATGCTTTGCACACATTAACGCATATGCCATCTTTAAGAATCGAATATGAGTATTCTCGGAAAAGACTATGTTCATGTTCTACCCTTTCTGTTGCAATCAGAGCAATGGACTCGGGAGCCCCTTTAATAATGAGATTACGTTTTCGGTCAAAATGTCTGTTTGGTAACTTTGAGTTCTGATTTGTGGATAGAGCATCAGTATCAGGAAGAAATCTACTCTGTTCGATGATGTTATTTGCGTCAGTACAAACAACGATTCCTAAAGTTAATGGCAAACCCGTTTTGAGAACTTTGCTAATTTGTTTTGTCCTTGCTTCTATATTACCAACAGACGATTACGCTTAAGCATCTATCGGTAAGAACGAGCTTTTTTCGGAGTTCGAAACCATTTTTTGTGAAAGCATCTTGTCCCTTTTCGACTTCGAAATTCTTTTTATTTTTATTTATTTATTGACAGTTTAAAGGCAAGGTCAAAAAACATATACAGTAGAGGGTCAAGCTGACAGTGAAAAAAACTCCTGATCGTGGTTGCAGGTGTTTTCAGGAGAAAAAACTGCAGCTTATTGAGTAAATAAAGTTCAGGACAGGGACGCGTTAACACAGGTGCCCAGTGAAGAACTTCTCCATTCAGTGTTACGGATCCGGTATTCTGCACCAGCAGGTATGTCGGCGAGCGGCTGTTCGCTGTCGACTGAGAAATAAGCCGATTGAGGTTTGCAGAGCCAGCAATATTTCCCTCAGCATGAAGTCCGGCACAGGATTCAGAGTCCATGACCGCCATCAGAACCGAAGAGAGCTTCCACAGAGTCAGCACCCAAAAGTTTTGGAAGGTGTCCTGAATGTAGAAAACTAGTGACAGTTCGCGTAAGCAAGGAATAGCGTTGCTGAATTTTGATACTTCTAGGTAGCTTATTCCAGATTGCTCTGGCGTTAACCGAAAAAACTGTCGGTATCTAACTGTGCGTGCCAAAGGGAGAAATACAAATAAATCTCGATGACTGGTGCGCCGAGAGTGGTCGAGGTGCCTCAGAGATGTAAGGGGGTGAAATGTACGACTGTTTAGTAGTTTAAACAGTAAAAATAATCCCTTTTGTAATCTGCGAAGCCACTGCGGGTCAAGGCTTGTAAGCTCACAGCGTTCTTGGTAGGACAGGTTTCAGTGTTCTGAATAGAAAACTCTTTTTGTAAAGAAGTGCTGGACTGATTCTATCTTCTTTCGTTTACTAGCGTGCAGAAGGCTAAGAAGAAACGAGCAGTATTCCAGACTAGGCCTGACATACATTTTATAGAGGCTGATTCTAATGTTGACGGTTTTAAAATTTCTGTGAATAAACCCAGTAGTTTTGGCGTCCTTTCGAGACAATCAGGGCGCAGTGCTCTGACAGATTAAGACTATTAGAATATGATATGTCCAGCTTTATAATTCCGGTCACATTTAGATCGTGACCGTCTATGCTTAGGTGGGGCTGATGGTTGTCACCAAAAACCCATAACGGAACACTTTTGCCAAGAAAGTGAGAGGCGCCATGTGCGACACCACTGAGCGAAGGCCTGAAGATCCGTTTTTAAGAGCTCAAGCACAATGTTGCGATCAACCGGTTTATATCGATAGGCAACTTTTAAATCATCAGCGTACATAAAGGGCCTACCATACTGAAAAAAATAAGGAACATCGTTGACAAAGAGGAAAAATAGAAGCGGGCCGAGCACGCTGCCCTGAATAACTCCGCTCCTCACATGCGTGGGGTTGAAGATAACATCAGAAATTTCAACCCGTTGTGCGCGAGCATTCAAATAGGAAAATATTAAGTTCAGAAGTTTGTTACCTATGCCGAAGAAGGAAAGTTTCAGCAATAGGAGATCATGGTCAACACGATCAAAAGCCTTAGTGAAATCGAAGTAAACGGTGTAAATTGCAAAAAACCGCTGTCTCTGGATTGTAGCACATGATCAAAGAAAGAGAGCTGACAAGTTAACAAGACCTTTTTTCGAGAAAACCATGCTGAGCCGAATCAAGTAGGCTATTCTCTCTTAGGTGACGCATCATCTTGTCTTTGATCAAGGTCTCGAAGATCTTCGAGACTGCTGGTAGTGTATTTATTGGCCTAAAGTCGTCAAATGACGAAGGTCGGCCGTGTTTTGGAATAGGCAATATGTGCGATTCCTTCCATAAAATAGGAAAAGTTTCACTTTCAAGAGCAAGATTAAATATCTTATACAGAAGGGACGGAAATATATCGTTTGCATCCGCCATTATAACGCTGACTGCGACGCCATCTCTTCCTGGACTGTAAGATTTACGAAAACGCCGAATGGCTACGGTCACGTCCCAGAGGGTAAAAGTTATGGTTCCGAGGACGTTACCGGTCCAAACCCGGATGTTAGGAAAGGGGGCGACAGTATGTTCACTAAATGTTCTAGACAAGAAAGCGTTGAAGCTATCAGTAGTCAACTAAGCGTCAGATATTGGGTTTCCTAAAGCGTCTCGAAGTACGGGGTGCTGCGTTTTTCTCTTCGCTTTTACTGTGCGCGAAAAGAGCTTCGCGTCATTTAACGATGGGGTTTTCGTCAAAGGTAACCTCATCGGCTTGTCGGTTTTCGTCAGACAGCCTCTTAGCCTCTTCAAAGATTTGCTGGATCAAGGGCAGGACGGAGGTGTCGTTTTGTAGGTGAAAACGACGGGAGAGTCTACGCAGTCTACGGCGGAATGATAAAGGGAGGTAGACTTCATCCTTGACATTACTTATTTTCTTACGGGGAACAAAACGAAAAATGAGTGGACCTAGAACTTTATAAAAAGTATCAGTTCAAACATTAACATCTGAACATACGAATAAGTTAGTCCAGTCGTGGGAATTAAGGTGTGTTTTATCAATTCCCTCATATTTGCTGATCTAAAATCACGGAAAAAGCTATATTTTTTGGAAAACGATTTAGCAGCCTCTTGTTCTAGTGTAGAAAGAATAATAGTATGATCGAAATTCCCAAGTGGATCTAAAGGTGACACTGACAATGGCTGACAACCTCTACAAAAAATAAGATCAAGTATGTTTGATACTCGGGTGAGAAAATCAACTACCTGGTCCCATATGCCTTTATCTATAAATAAATAAATAAATTGTACATTTAAGGCCCAGAGAGCAGCATCATTTCAAACTTAATATCGCGATACAAATAAATACAAAGTGGATAATTGCTGCACTATTTGAGCAGCCATATTAACAGCAGAAATGAACAATATGGTAGGCATATCCGATTCAGAACGATTTGCCATTTTTAAAACAATAGTAAACAATCTTTAACATATACGGTGAACTAGAAAAGAAGCAGTTAAAAAATTCCTTCGGTTGAATCGGAGGCGGAGTTCAGTGAGCCGCCAATTTAAAAAAAATAGGAAAAAAAAATGCTTCACTAAAAAATTAATAGCTAGATGCAATGGGATAGTGCTGTGATGTTGCTGAAAACGTATGAGGGTTCGGAACGCTCCTTGTCGTGGGAGAGATAATAAAGCAGTCAGAGCTACTGTTTGTAACCACCAGTGGAGGTGAGAGAGGACGAACTCATCGTAGACACCAGGGTCAAAATGAAGAGGGGACAGTAGAGGTCATGAGATCATCATCGAGATGCGACGTTGCCGACTGCATAGTCCACCAATCAAAGAGACGAAAACATCAGAACCAGCCATGGTCATCAACAGATTCCGGCGACCATCGTCGAGGTTGCAAAAGCGGAGGAAAGTACCAAGGTTGTCAAAACTTGGCGATGCTACTTAAAAAGGAGGGGAGCAAAAAGTGAATGCAAATGTTGACTCTGCAGAGGATGATGGATGTATAATAAGAGAACAATAAAAGATTGACTCTGCAGAGGATGATGGACATATAATAAGAGACCATTATAATATCAAGGGAGCTGACTCAAATACCAGTAGGACTCTTTTCGAAATCCAAAAGTTGCGAGTTAGGGAAGGAAACAGACAATAAGCACTTTATATCTCCCGAAGTTAAATGTTTGCGTAACTTGTTTTGAAAATAGCTACTGTGGACGACAACCTAATTTGTAGTGGAAGATTATTCCAGATGAAAGCATATTTGGAGGCAAAAACTGAGACCGGTTAGTTGTGGAGCTAAGGGTGTGAAATGATCATGGAGGAATTACGAGTGGCATAGGGTCGATCTACCGGAGTGAGAGCGTTAATTCGTGGGAGAATTGGGCTAGAGTTAACGCGAAACAGGAAGCAGAGACCGGCTTCGAGTCTTCTAACCGAGAGAAATTTAATGTCTGCTAACTGGCATCTATCCGTATAAGAGATACTGGATTCAGGAAGAGAAAATATTCTTCGAGTAAAAACCCTCTGAACGTTTTCAATCTTACTGCAGTCAGAGGCGTTCATCAGCCTAAAGAGGGGACAGCAGTATTCTAGAATAGGAAGAACAAACATTCGGTACAGGTCTAACTTTATTTCCGGAAGGAAGAAATTATGCGATATAAAACCACATATCTTTGCAGCCTTTGCATAAATTCGATCTGCATGAGGCGATAATGCTAGCTTGTTCGTGTAACTTAGACCTAAGTCTTTTATGGTTGATCGTTCTAAAAGTGTACTATTTTGAAATAAGATGGGTCCAGGAAGCTTAGCGGGACCAAAACACATAAAAATACTCTTGGATGAAGAAAACACCATCTGCCAAGTACAGCTCCAACGTGAAAGCATAAGTGGATCAGTGTTGATTTTATCCACGCAACTATTGGCAGTGTCTTTAGAAAATGAATAAATACACCTGAGATCGTCAGCGTAAACGAACTTTTGTGAATTTGTGAGTTAAGCTGAAATTTCGTTTATGTATCTATAGCCTCAAGAAGGTCTTCGAAATTTGCAGGACCGGAAGTTGGAAACCAGTGAACTTCAGGAAGATTGAAGTGACCTGCAATCAAGCATTACTTCAGATTTAAGTCAGCTGCGGCGTGAAATGCCAGCAAGAGACAAAGATCGTAATCCTCGTTGGCATTGGGTGGACAATAGACACTACCAACGAGTAAAGAGTAGTTATCTTTTAGAACAACTCGGAGCCAACAGCTCTCCTCTACGTGCGGTAAATTGGCGATGGTCCAATGGAAAAATGTAAGTGTTTGCCTAATATAGATACAGCTTCCTCCGCCACGGCCCTCATGTCGATCATTCTGAATGTAAGCGTAGCCTAGAATAGAGAGTTCGGAGTCGGATACACAGGGTGTTGCCCATGTCTCTGTAACTATTACAATGTCGGGGTGGTGGATGAAAACCAGAGTCTGGAGCAAAGGCATCTTATTAAGCAGAGATCTGGCATTGAGGACGATTCGTTTAAGCGGGCACGTTTTTGGTTTCTGAAACGGGAAAGTTAGGCTGTCAGGGTGACTGCCTTCGGCCAAAACATGCTCTTTTCACTTGAACTATCTGTTCATCCCCTTATATTGAGATTTCCCTCGCCATTGGTCTTTCGTGTTTCCAGTTCTATTATTAGCTGTCGCATTTTCATTCACTCTTTCAGCCCATATTTCGGTTGAAAAAACACTTCAGAATGCGGACCACGCAGGGTAAATTGTCTCTGTAGCAGGAGCTCTGCCTGTGCATCGTTTTCCAAGATGATTTTAAGAGGTCTTGGTCGAGGATTTGAATTGGGTGTAGACGGAGCCTTCCCTATTCTATATGCCTTGAGAATATGAATGGACTCGCCGTCCGTTAGCAGCGTTTTTGCATACAATTGAAGGAGTTCCAAGTCATGTTTAACTCGCTCCTTTGGAATAATTGAAGCTGACTCTTGCACACCTTTAATGACTACATTCTGTTTTCGACTCAATCGAGGGCCCGTTTGTAACTCAGATCTTTCACCTGAGTGAGTACTGGTAACCAGTTCGCTTTGTCTAATAGGTCCAGATGAACCGGGTGTTGGGCAGGCTTGAGCCAAATCTCTGCACGACTTGTTCTTCTTAGACCTTTTCTTCTTTGGCTTTACAAACTCGCCAACCTCTTCAACATCGCATGTTGGTGCAACGTCTACCTGTGATGTAACGATGGGCGGTAAAGCCAGATTAGTGCTGATACTAGTACTGGTGGAGTGACGCAAGGACTAGATGGGGCCCCCTTCGGAAGTAGCGAAAATCCCCTTGGTTTACCGGGTCCAGCAATTGCGATATTTTTAATGTGACTTGTATGTAAGCTTGAAGAAGCTATATATGAATACGAAGTTTGCTTTTTGGTAGGTTTATTACACACAGGAGCTTTTTAGCAGTTGGGAAAGATAAAGATTTTTAAAGTTATCTATTTCTTGTCTTAGATTGCTTATTTCCTACTCCATCCCTGAGAATTCCTGCTGGAGGCTGAAACACCGCATTAATGTTTCGTCTTCGTAAGCTACATAAGTTAAGTTTACTGAACGTTTACCCCTTTTATCGGGAGGTGAACAAATAGCACCCTAGTAGCAAGCAATATATACTAGATGTCTTTTAGATATCTATTAATCGAGATATGTATATCTATTGTATATCTATTTTGGCCACTTTATATATATCTATTAGATATCGATTTATCGATATATTCGGCAAACGGCGAAAATGGTACCTACGCCTTCCGTTTGGTGCCTTTTACTAACCTACTACGCTAATAATGCCCCTTGCACCTGTATTTTTAAGTATAAGACTTGTTGAAGACAATATTTACAGAATAATGTATTTATAAATTCAAAGGAATATGGACAAAGGTGTGCGGTTTCTTTTTCCTCCGTCGTCCTCGTGTTGAAGGCGGTAGGTTAACCGACGATGGTCCAGCATTGTTGTATGCAAGCAAACAGTATTTTTTTAAACAATTGTATACTGATTGACAGGCTGCTGGATGTCCAATTTGTTTTTGCAGCCTCTGGCAATGGCTATCAAGTGATCGTTTAAGTCACCTGGCAATGGCAGACTCAAAATCGGATAATTTATACAAGCCGCTTGCATTCCAGGCTGCAAACACCTCTATATAGTGACAGTGAGACGGTTTTTGATGGACTTACCAAGCATAACATCATATATTTTTGATTTTGACAAACTGTCTTTAGCCTTACGTCCTTTAAAATTTACCTGTAGGCTAATTTTATCGTCAAAGATAGCAAAAAACATTCTCTTCACAAAATCGTCGATGGTTTGCCCGCCGAGGCATGTAAGATAGGAGGTCTAACATAAGAGTTATAGAATTAATAGACAGCTTACCAACTGAAAACGAAATTCTTGATTCATTAGCTGGTTATTCAGCTGTCGGAATTCAGTTTCTGAATGCAAATGATGTGGTATAGGATTTTTGGGCAGCTGGGGAGCTGCCGGTCCTGATGTGCAAGGCTGCTGCTGATGCAGTGCCTCCAAATGCCAAAGATAGCCCAGCGTTTTTCGTTGGGCCTTTACAACATAATCAACTTTAGCTGATATGTCAGCTATCTGTTGGCACATAAGTTACATGGCCCTCTGAAGATTTTTTGAATTCGATTCTTCTACAGTAATCAAACGGAAAACTATGTTACCTTCATTATGCGGCGCTTCGCCCGCTGGAATAGTTTCAAAAGAATCATTTAGATCGTCTTGTGGTTCCTGAGGAGAACAAAGTTATTTTAAAGTTACTTACGGGCACTGAAATGGGTTCACCTCTGAGAAGGTAAATAGCCTCATCAATCGCCGAGCGGCGTTGGCACTGGAAAAGCCTACGTAAGGGCAGGTCACTCATGATAAGATCTACAAACGCAAAGGAAAAAGGGGAATGAAATAAGTTAGCAGACGAAGGATCATCCTAAAAACAACGCCGATGTACAATATGAACTGCCTCAGCTCTGTTGCCTTTCACGAGTCGAAGTCACTTAAACACCTAACTCGCTGTGAAAACTCGGTCGGTAAAGTTATACCTATAGAACGCAATCTATCGTCTATAGTCTCAACCTCCGCAGTCTTAAGTACTGAAGGTGTTAAGCGCCCACTAGCTTTTTAACGATGACTCTTAACCCATTAACGTAGTAATCTCTTAACCACTCCAAGGTACACTAAATGTAGTGGATCTAGGGGAAACTTTGAAATAAGGCCAAGATTGCACGACACAAATGGAGATACGCCAAGTATGGGATCTTAGTCAGTGGACTGCAAGAAGTCATCGTCTTTCCTGTCTCTCTGCCCTTCCTCAAGGTATTGCGGGCTTTTGAAATTGAGCTGCCATCTTTTTTGCTCTCCATTCGAATGTAAATCTTCTTATATATACTTGGCGCGTTGTTTGAAATTGGTTTTGAATTTCAAGAACCTCGAGCCTACGAGTTTTTAGTCTCTACCTCAGTTTAGAAGACACGGTGCTGGAAAATTGTTAAAGAATTTTCTTTATATTCCTCTGAATTTGTAAATTGCGACTTGGACCCTCGGTCTTTGCGGCTTTCAGAAACTCACGCCGGCTGCGTGATCCTTGCATCTGCTCTCTCAATCGCGGATCGGGCTCCAACCAAAGGCTGAGTCCTTATATTTTCATATTCCTATTGTTGAATATCCTTACTGACTCTCTGTTAATTTTGTGGCAATTCTAACATGCAAAACTCAAGTTCCATAAGTTTATTGTCACAAAAATTTGGTCAACGACCTAGTTTCTTGGGACCATCTATCGGCACCTCTACCCACTCGGCCAAATTTGCAGGGGATCTTGCTAAGAAATTTAATGGACAAGCAGAAAACAATTGCAACTATCGTTATTCTGCTAATTGTTTACCTCCCGCTAAACGGGGTAAAAGTTCAGTAAGCTTAACTAATGTAGCTTACGAAGACGAAACATGTATTGGGTGTTTCAACCTACAGCAGAAATTCACAGAAATGGAGCAAGAAATAAGCAATCTAAGACAAAAAATAGATAACTTAAAAAATCTATATCTTTCCTAACTGCTAAAAAAGGTCCTGTTCGTAATAAACCTAGCGCAAAACAAAATTCGTATTCATATATAGCTTATTCAAGCTTACATAAAAGTCACATTAAACATATCGCGATAGCTGGACCCGGTAAACCAGAGGTATCTTCGCTACTTCCAAAGGGAGCCCCATCTAGTCCTTGCGCCACTCCAGCAGCACTTAGTTCAGGTAGCACCAGCACTAATCTGGCTTTACCGCCCATCGCTACATCACTGGTAGACGTTGCACCAACATGCCATGTTGAAGAGGTTGGCGAGTTCGTTAAGCCAAAGAAGAAAAGGTCTAAGAAGAACAAGTCGTGCAGATATTTGGCTCTAGCCTGCCCAAGACCCAGTTCATGTGGACCTACCGGGCCAAGTGAATTGGTTACCAGTACTCACTCAGCTGCAAGATCTGAGTTACAAACGGGCCCTCGTTTGAGTCGAAAACATAATGTAGTCATTAAAGGGGTCCCGGAGTCAGCTTCAAGTATTCCAAAGGAGCGAGTCAAACATGACTTGGATCTCCTTCAATTTTATGCAAAAACGATGCTAACGGATGGCGAGTCCATCCACATTCTCAAGGCATATAGAATAGGGAAAGCTCTGTCCGCACCCGAATCAAATTCTCGACCAAGACCTCTTAAAATCATCTTGGAAAACGAAGCACAAGCACAGCTCCTGCTACAGCAAAAAACAACCCTACGGGGCCTGCATTTTGAAGTTTTTTTTTCAACCGGAATACGGACTAAAGGAGCGAATAAAAATGAGACAGTTAATAATAGAACTGGAAATACGAAGGACCAATGGCGAGGCACATCTCCAAATAAGAAACGGACAAATTGTTCAAGTGAAAAGAGCATTTCTTTGGCCGAAGGCATTCAATCTGACAGCCTAACTGTCCCTTCTCAGAAACCAAAAACGTGCACGCTTAAATTATTCGTATTAAAAAACAGATCTCTGCTACATAAGATGCCATTGCTCCAGACTCTGGTTTTCATCCACTGCCCCGACATTGTAATAGTTACAGAGACTTGGGCAACAGCCTGTGTATCCAACTCTGAACTCAATATTCAAGGGTACGACTATATTCGTAACGATCGACACGAGGACCGTGGCGGAGGAAGCTGCATCTATATTAAGCAGCCACTTACCTTTTTTGCCGTTGGATTATCGACAATTTACCGCGGTAGAAGAGAGTTGTTGGCTCCGAGTAGTTCTAAAAGATAACTACTCTTTACTCGTCGGTTGTGTCTATCGACCCCCAAACGCAAGCGGGGATTACGATCTCCGTCTCTCACAGGCATTTCATGCCGCAGTTGACCTAAATATGAAGAACTGCTTGATTGCAGGTGACTTCAATCTCCCTGAAGTTCATTGATTTCCACCTTTCGGTCCTGCAAAGTTCGAAACCTTGCTTAAGGCCATAGATACTGGCACGTGGGATAAGGTAGTTGATTTTCCCACCCGAGGATCAAACATACTTGATCTTATCTTCTGCAGAGATTGTCAGCCATTGTCAGTTTCACCTTTAGACCCACTTGGGAGTTCAGACCATGCTATAGTTGTTTCTTTACTAGAAATCGAGGCTGATGAAACGTTTTCAAAAAATATAGCTTTTTCCACGATTTCCGATCAGCAAATATGGGGGAATTACTAACACATCTTAATTCCCACGATTGGACTAACTTCTTTCTATGTTTGGATGTGAATGTTTGTACTGATACATTCTACCAAGTTCTAGGTCCACTCATTTCTCGTTTTGTTCCTCGTAAGAAAATAATTAATGTCAAGGATGTAGTCTACCTCCCTTTATCTTTCCGCCGTAGATTGCGTAGACTCTCGCGTCGTTTTCATCGACTTAATGACACTTCCGTCCTGCCATTGATCCAGCAAATCTTTGAACAGGCTAAGAGGCTCTCCGACGAAAAGCGACTAGCTGAAGAGGCTAACTTTGCCAAAAATCTTCGTACAATGTTGCAAAACTCTTTTCGCGGACAGTAAAAGCGCAGAGAAAAACTCAGTACCCTGTAATTCGAGATGATTTTGAAACCCTATAGCTGACGCTAAGTTGACGGCTGATAGCTTCAATGCTTTCTTGTCTAGAACTTTCAGTGAACATTCGGTCGCCCCCTTTCCAAACGTCCGGGTTTGGACCGGTAACGTCCTCGAAAACATTACTTTTAGCCTCTGGGACGTAACCGTAGCCATTCGGCGTTCTCGCCAATCTAACAGTCCTGGACAAGATGGCGTCCCGGTCAGCGTTCTAAAGGCGGGTGCAAATGATATATTTCCGTCACTTCTGTATAAGATATTCAATCTTGCTCTCGAAAGTGAAACCTTCCCTATTTTGTGGAAGGAATCGTACATTTTGCCTATACCCAAACACGGCCGAACTTCGTCATTTGACGACTTTAGGCCAATAAATACACTGCCAGCAGCCTCGAAGATATTAGAGACCTTGATTAAAGACAAGTTGATGGGTCACCTAACAGAGAATAACCTACTTAATGCGGCTCAGCATGGGTTTCTCGAAAAAAGATCTTGTGACACCTGCCAGCTCTCTTACTTTGATCATGTGCTACAATCTAGAGATAGTGGTTTTTGCAATTTACACCGTTTATTTCGACTTCACGAAGGCTTTTGATCGTGTTGACCACGATCTCCTCCTGCTGAAACTTACCTCCTTTGGCATAGGTAACAAGCTTCTGAACTTAATATCCTCCTATTTGAATGATTGCGCACAACGGGTAAAAATTTCCGATGTTATCTCCAACCCCACGCACGTGAGGAGTGGAGTTATTCAGGGTAGTGTACTCGGCCCGCTTCTATTTTGCCTTTTTGTGAACGATGTTCCTGATTGTTTTCAGTATGGTAGGCCCTTTATGTACGCTGATGATTTAAAAGTTGCCTATCGTTATAAACCGGTCGATCGCCACATTGTGCTTGAGCTCTTAAAAAGGATCTTCAAGCCTTCGCTCAGTGGTGTCGCACATGGCGCCTTTCGCTCTCTTGGAACAAAAATGCTCCGTTATGGTTAGTTGTGACAACCATCAGCCTCATCTAAGCATAGACGGTCATGACTTAAATGTGCCCGGGTTTATAACGGATTGGGGCATATCATATTCTAGTAGTCTTAATCTGTCAGAGCACTGCGCCCTGATTGTCTCTAAAGCACGCCAAACCACTGGGTTTATTCTCAGAAATTTTAAAACCCTCAATATTAGGACCAGCCTTTATAAAATGTATGTCAGACCTAGTCTGGAATACTGCTCGTTTCTATTTAGCCTTCTGCACGCGAGTGAACGGAGGAAGATAGAATCAGTCCAGCACTTCTTTACTAAAAAGAGTTATTACTTCAGAGCACAGAAACCTGTCCTACCAACAACGCTGTGAGCTTACAAGCCTCGACCCGTTGTGGCTTCGTAGATTACAGAAGGGACTATTTTTACTGTTCAAGCTTTTTAAACGGTTTTTACCTTTAACCCCCTTACATCCCTGGAGGCAGCTCGACCACTGTCGGCGAACCAATCATAGAGATGTATTCTTATTTCTTCCTTTGGCACGCACCATTAAATACCGTCAGTTTTTTTCGGTAAACGCTATAGCAATCTGGAATAAACTACCCAGAAGTATTAAAATTCAGCAAAACTATCCTTTGTTTACGAGAGCTGTCACTAGTTTTCTACATTCAGGACACCTTCCACGAATTTTGGGTGCTGATTCTATGGAAGCTCTCTTCCGTTCTGATGGCGTCCACGGACTCTGAATCCTATGCCGGACTTCATGCTGGAGGCAATATTGCTGGCTCTGCAGTCCGTAATCGGGTTATTCCTCAGTCTACAGCTAGCAGCCGCTCGCCGGCATACTTGCTGCTAGTACAGAAGACCAGATGCACAACACCGAAACGAGAAGTACTACACCGTACACCTGTGTCAACACTTCCCTTTCCTTAACTTTAATCTGTTCAACAAGCTGCAGTTTTTTCTCCTGAAAATACTTTAAAGAACGAGCAGGAGTTTTTTTCACTGTCAGCTTGACCCCCTACTGTATATATCCCTTTTGACCTTGCCTGTAAACTGGCAATAAATAAATAAATAAATATACGTCAATTGGCCTATTTCACCCATTTAAAACTGAATTTTAACCCTATTTGTTTATTCGAACAACTAAATGAGGTCATCAGCGCAAGACGCTGGCAACATTTTGCAAGAAAACCAAATTGATCGATATTTTGAGAATCATTCAAGGACGGTTCTTCACGGCGAATGGAGGACCTTTTTTGCTGAAATTTTTGGAATTTTACTTTCAAAATAAAGCGAAGCTCTCTATCTCTATCTCTATCTATCTCTACTAGGGCTGAATAACGATAGTTACAATTGTTTTCTGCTTGTCAATTAACTTGCCTAACAAGATCCCCTGCCAATATGGCCTAGTGGGTAGAGGCGCTGATAGACGGTCCCAAGCAATTTTGTGGTGCAGATTCAAACTAGGTCGTGGACCAATTTTTTGTGACAATAAACGTAAGGAATTTGAATTTTGCATTTTAGAATTGCCACAAAATTCACAGAGAATCAGTAAGGATATATAAAAATAAGAATATGAAAATATAAGGACCCAGCCATTGGTTTAAGCTCTTTCCGCGATTGAGAGCAGATGCAGGGAGCACACAGCCGGCGTGAGTTTCAGAAATCAGCAAAGATCGAGGGTCCAAGTCGCAATTTACAAACTCAGAGAAATATAAAGACAATTCTTTAATAACTTTCCAGCACCGTGTCTTCTACACTGAGGTAAAGAATAAAAACTCGTAGGCTCAAGGTACTTGAAATTCGAAAACAATTTTAAAAAACGCGCCAAACTGAATTCTTCTTCTCCGGTCCATCAAACTCGACGAGCTTTTTAATTTTGCCCTTTTTTGTATCAACCAGCAACGATGCCGCATATTTTTGTGTATCCAGAACATAACTGCTTTTGTCTGAGCTGGATGACAGATATAAAGGGCGTGAGCCGGTTTGACCTCTCTTTCAAAGGAAGGAAATATCTACCGATTTCCTGAGCTCTTTAGATGCAAATTGTTTAAGCTCTACATAAGGCATTCTTGAGGAAGCTATATTTGCATGCGTAATTTCTTTTGTTGGAATTCTCGTTGTTATTGGTGTTTGTTTTCCGGGTGAACAATGAACGTTCTCATTTAGATCGGCCATTTCTCGTTTCAAGCTACTTATCTCTTTCTCCATCAATAGAAATTTCTGTAAGAGATTTAAACCCCCCATGCACTTTTCGTCCTCGGAGGTGACATTCATAAGTGTTATCAGGCTTTTTACGCGCTTGGCAGGAGGTTAAGTAGTAAAAAATATCTGTCTTTGCTATCTAAATCTGCTTGCTTACAATTTTGTTTGCAAGTCTTCCGTGCGATTTTCGTGTAATGGTAAGGTGCGTCGGCTCATGTTTCTGCGACGAGGGTTCAACTCCCACCCGTCAAACCAATTTTTCATCTCTGCGCAGATGAATCCTGAGTGTCTGTGTTTTCCATACCTCTTAGGATTGTATGTGAATGCATTTAATAAAAAAATAATAATAAATTGTATATCTAAGTCTCAGAGAGCAGCCACATTAACAGCAGAAATGAATAATATGGTAGGCATATCCGATTCAGAATATTTGCCATTTTTAAAACAATAGTCAAAAATCTTTGACATATACGGTGAACTAGAAAAGTAGCAGTAAAAAACTCCTACGGGTAAATCGAAGGTGGAGTTCGGCGAGCCGCCAATAAAAAAAAGGAGAAAAACTGCTTCACTAAACAATTAATAACTAGATGCAATGGGATAGTATTGCAATGTTGCTGACAACGTATGAGGATTCGGAACGCTCCCTGTCGGGTGAGAGATAATATAGCAGTCAGAGCTACTGTTTATAACCACCAGTGGAGGTGAGAGAGGAGGAACTCATTGTGGACAACAGGGTCAAAAGGAAGAGGGGACAGTAGAGGCCAAGAGATCATCTTCGAGATGCGACCTTCGCTGACTGCATAGTCCACCAATCAAATAGGCGAAACGAAAAGAACCTGCCTCGTTCATCAACTGAACCTGGAGACCATCGTGGGGTTGCAAACTCGGAGAAAAGTATCAAGGTTGCCAAGTGTTGTCAATGCTAGTTTAAAAGGGGGGAAGTGGACGAAAAAGTGGATGCAAAGATCGGCGCTGCAGAGGATGATGGAAATATTTTAAGAGACCAATATAATATCAAGGGAGCTGCCTCAAATACCAGGAGGACCCTTTCCAAAAATCCAAAAGTTGTGATTTTGGGAAGGAAACAGACAATAAGGACTTGATATCTTCCGAAGTTAACTGTTTGTGTAATTTGTTTTGAAAATAGCTAATGTAGACGACAACCTAATTTCCAGTGGAAGATTATACCAGATTAAAGCATATTTGGAGGCCAAAAACTGAGAACGGTTAGTTGTAGAGCTAAGGGGTGGTGACATGATCATGGAGGAATTACGAGTGGCATTGGGTCGATCTACCGGAGTGAGAGCGTTAATTTGTGGTAGATTTGGGCTAGAGATAACGCGAAACAGGAAGCAGAGACCAGCTTCTGGTCCTCTAAGCAAGAGAAATTTAATTTTTGCTAACTGGTATCTACCCGTATAAGAGATACTGGATCCAGGAAGCAAATAGTCTTCGAGTAAAAACCCTCTGGCCCTCGATCAGTTTTCACTTACAACCAAGGACCAGAATAGCGGGCAAAAAGCGTAATGTCAGCCAAATCCGTCGGATAGGAGGACAAATCTTGTGTGGGATGTTCTCATTTATTACTAACAGTTCAAAAACTGGAAAATGTGCTTGCAGATTTAAGGAAACTCTTGCAAGATAACAATACTCGTAGAAATACGGTTAGCCATAGTTCAATTAAAAAGGCAGTGACAAATTATCAAAAGTACAAAAAAATACAAAAATTAACAACTCAAAATGTTCGGACGCGAATACCCATAACGACGGGATGACAGGAAAACAGTCTTTGAATCCTACGGACGACGATCGAAGCGAACCACGAATCACATCCTCCCATCTTGGGTGCTCTAACAAGCCCGTAGTTGCATCCCCAGAAGCAAACGTGTGGCAATCTGCAATGGGGAAACACAACAACACCACCAAATTTGATAATAAATAATAATAAATAAATTGTATATTCAAAGCCCAGAGGGCCCCATAATTACAAACTTAGTACCGTGGTTTAAATAAATACAAAGTGGATAATTGCTGCACTATGTAAGCATCCATATGAACAGCATAAATGAGTAGTATGGAATAACCGTGGAATAACCTACCTGAGGCGATTGTTATGTCCCAGTCTGTGTATACATTCAATCATCGGCTTGACATACATATGTTACAGTACCACGAAGACTATGTGACTACTTAACCTTAACAATATCAGTGTACCACGTAAACCTGCCAGCATTCACTAGACTGTTACTTCTTTAATTTGCTTCTTATTATGGTACTTTTATGTAACAAATAGGGATTTCAAAAGGCGTAAGCATATTTTCCTCAAATACACTGAACTGACCTGAACTGAAAAAAACATATCCGATTCAAAACGATTTGCCATTTTTAAAACAATAGTCAACAATTTTTGGCATATATGGTGAACTGGAAAAGAAGCAGTAAAAAAACTCCTAGGGTTAAATTGAGG